>UCOM01003223.1:0-19403 GCA_900474385.1 Ormyrus pomaceus | reverse complement strand
GCCCGTCCCCGATATACAAGCGGCAAATGCGTAAACAAAAAGAGGACTCGCCGCGGCGGCGGAACCCCGACACGGCGCGCGATCGCCGCGCGCGGCTGCAAGGCGCGCTCCGGATGAAAGGGAATGACCGCGGAAATTGTTCGAGAAACGATCTAATTACCGGCGCACGCGCCGAGGCAGCGCCCCCATTCAGCCGCGCGAGCCGATTTCTGGCCGCCGGTTGCAGTGCCCCGAGGAGGCTCGAGCAATCGAGAGTGAAAAAGTAATGCCGCGGCTACCGAGCGCACAACGGGCTGCTTTTGGATGCGATCTGCTGAGAGGGAGAGGGGTTTTTTATTCGGCACTTGCTGATTGATTCCTGGCTTTTTCTGTATAAGTACTATGTGCTTTATTGAATCGTTTTTTACTGTAGTTTTGTAAGCCTAATTGTAAATTACGTATTGCTTTCAAACAACGATTTTCTGTACATTTCAAATTATTTGTAATCGTAAATAAGTTTGATTTACTTTTTACAAACAGGGGATTTAGATTGCGTTAGAATATTCATACGGTAAACGCAGCCTAGTAAATTTTCTCCGCGATATTTCAAATTACTTTTCTTACCTTCCTAATGAACAACTACAAGCTACATTAAACACGAATTCATATACAAGCGCTCCACATAAATTGCCCAATAATTAGTTCGAGCAGGCCCCCCTTTCCGTCAAAAGCAAAGCTCGCCGGTAATTATGAACTCAAACAAACGTTCGGGCCCCATAAACCCCCACGGGCCTCCGATTAATCGTTAAAAAAATGCGACAACAAAACCGAGCAACAGGCCGACTTGACAAATCTATTACCATTGTTCGCGAGCGCGGCCTCGTTACGAAAGCCCGGCGCGTGTAGGTTGCGCCAATAGGTGATCGATAATTGGCAAAAATCTCTCCCTTCCCCTCCCCGACATATGCATCGACGCGCGTTCTCGGATATTTCACCGCTCGGCAAAACGAGCACGGCGACACAGCCTATCCCCATATAGTAAGTTATGAACTCTAACAGTACAGAACCTTCACAAGGTCACCGTCCCGCGTCCCTCTCTCCGTCTCTCTCTCTCTCTCTCTCTCTCTCTCTCTCTCTCACCGGGAATTGTAACCGAGCCCGTTTGTTAGATAGGCACCCCGCTGCTGCCAGGTGTCGCATGATTTACGGCGCGGACGATGGACTTGATAGCGCCGAGAATAGAGCCGCAGATAAGTGTCGAGCGACAGTCGCGCGTATTTCAACCCGGCTTATCTCCACGCTCATTCGTCCCCCCCTCCCTCCTTCTGAATTCCGAATTTCTGCTTCCGCGGAGAAATCCGCGCGCCGCCGGCATTGTGCGATGATGGCGGATATCGAATTTGCTAGGCGAGAAACGGTAAACGCCGGGGAGCGCGCAGGCGCATAAATTTCAGCGCGGAATTTGCGGTTTTTCGCCGCCGCCGCCGCCGCCGCCGAGATGCTGAGTTATGCGGGGGGGATAGGAGAGGGACGAGAGAGAGAGCCTCCGCGGATTTTCTCTGTCTCCTTTAAAGTGGGCCGCGGAAACGCGCGCAAAGCCGACCATTATTACGCATTAGAAGCTGCGGCGCGTCGGATAAATCGTATTTTGCGCGCGAACGCGAGCTATGCCACGGGCGCCGCGCGGCGAGGGGTTACTTTATTGCCGGGAGCGCTGAAAATTTCCCTGCGCAGAGACTGCGACTTGATCGATGCGTTTCGACGAAATAAGTTGCTCCGCGAGCTCAGCGGCGTCGGGCGAAATGTTGCCTGTAACTTATGCAAATAATGCTGCAGTTTCGATAAATAAATCAATTAGAAGGCTTTATCGCCGGCCGAAGAAATTGAACGCGCGAGTATAGACTCGAGTGGAATTTATTTTATTGTATTGTCTGGGAAATGGTTTTCCAAGTCAATGCTTCGTCGATTGTTTACTGTTACAGGTCAATCAGTTCTAAATATTGAAAATAATCATTTTATTTGTTCAGATAAAGTTTTTATATTCAAAAATTTACTTCGATGAAATGATTGATTGAATGTTTTTAAAAAGCAAAAGATAACTGTCACCTGGAATATTGTTAAATGATTTAAAGCCGTATTAACTCTGAAATCGATAATTTTTGCGATGTCAAGTTCAAGTTTACACGTTTTTCAGAAATTCTGACTTGTTATTTTTTCTTTATTTTTAAATTCGATCGAATTCTGCTCACATGAATTTTTTCAAAGCGAATGTTTTCAGAATAATAGAATCATGAGTAAAATATTCTTTGCTGTTTCAGTAAATAAACCGTTGCTTATAAAACCTCGAAAATCTTTTGTTTTGCGGTTAGCGACTCAAGTTTTGGAAAGAGATTAGCAGCGGATAAAAGCTATTTTTAAACGTGAAATCAATTCCCCGATGCCGAAGAAAAATGTGAGAAATGACATAAAAAGTTGTACAGGTTTCACTGTATCTTGTATCTAAAAGTATAAGTTTCTAACTATCCGCATGATCAAATCGTAAATCCCTTTTCGAGAGGCTGGACCTCAAGGGATTTCTGCTTACGCCAATGTAATGGAATGCTACCCGATATGCATTCTTCCTTCTCTCTCTGTTTCCTCGTTTTCGTAGTCTCTCTCTCTCTGCTATACCTCGTTTCTCTCGTCTCTCTTCCTCGTAAACTCCTCCTCCGTTCCTCCTCTTTTTCTAAAAATAAATACTGATTTTTTTCTAACATGACTGTAAATCTTACGTATGTATTTGCTGAACTTAGTTTGGTGCATCTAAAAAAGTCTATGTCTCTGCAAGATATATGTGGGTATAAAGTTAATTGAATAAAAGATATTTTATAATTTGTAAATATGTGAGTATTATTCAGGTTAGCTTGTCTGTTGATTTAAAAAAAAAAAAGTATTTGTTGATTTAAAAGTTATACCGCTCTTCAAAAAAGTGATTATTTGCAGTTTTTTTATATTTTTTTAATAATTTAAATCTCGAAAATTGTTACAAGTGATTTAAATTTTTGTTACTATTGAATACAATTTTGACTGTAATCTATTGATCTACTACAAGCTATTGAGTTTATTGAATTTGATTTGTTTAGCTGTATTAAACTTCAATAAAGTATTTTAAAGTAACTCGTTGTTTTGCATTTGGTTGAGAAACTTCAAATTCATTTATTTCTATTTTGCTTATAAATGGGACGTGTAATAAATTTTAATTAAGTTTTTATCAAATATTCTGATTACTTTGTATATGTGAAAATTTTCAAACATTTTAAACTTTTTTAAATCGAACAAGTTTCTGATAATAAAATAAGTCTCTCATGAGATTTGCAAAAACAACCGGAAAAAATTTCCAATCCAAGATCTCGTTTGAAGCGTCTCGAAACACTTTCTATTGAAAAGCTCCGATATTATTTACGGGACTTCCACACCTCGCAACACTTTTCCCCTAATTTACTTAGCCTTTCTCCAGGCCGCTATATCTTCATAGCCAGTTACTCGCTGGCAGAAATAAAATTCCCAAGCGCATCCATCAAAGTGAAAGATATACTTGGCTGGCAAAAATCGCGCGAAATCGACAGCGCCTAGCTCCGGCATGATTTAGTGATATTTTGCGCGAAGCGCCGCGCTCGCCAGAGAAACACAACGTTCTCTCGGCTAATACACAGCGCGCGCGAGACGTCTTTATTTTTTTCATTTCGGCCGTACAATGTATCGATCTTCAGGCGTCTATCGCCGGCGCGCCACACGTTACATTATTCTGTCGGATTGATTCATTGCTGATACTTCGGGTGATCCCAGCGTTGAGCTGCCGCCTCGACTCTTTGGTGTAAATGCGGAAACTGGTAATTGCGAGAGACCTGTGATCAACGCACTTGTCTCGCGGAGCTCTGAAGTGCGGTGTTGTCTTGGGAGAGCTATTAATAATAACTCTGCCGGTGTGAACTTGGGTTTGTACTAGAAATTTCAAAATCGCGAAAGTTAATTGAGACCATTAATTATTCTTGTACGGAAAAATCCAAGCATGCATTTTTTCTCCGCTAATACAGAAAGAATTTTGTGCAAAGAAAATTAGACACTTTTATTACGATAATTCAGTTTCTTTTTAATTATCGGTAAGACGTACGTACTCTGAAAATTTACAATCAGCCTTAACAGTAACCCCCGTAATAGACCGTTATTAATTCCGCGTCTCTCTCGGCGCGTAATTAAATCTCTCTCCTCCTCGATCCCTTTATCGAAAGATATTGAAAATTAATTAAAAGAATAGACATCCCACTGTATAGGCCTCATCGTGCTTCTTGCGGGCTAAAAATGAACAATTCGTTTATATTCGCCTTATCGGCTCGCGCGCGCCGTAATTCCTCGCTCTTTGTAAAGACACACTGCGGGGCTTAATAAATTAATCATGATCCTCTCTTTTGTTATAACGTTATTGTCCCGGGGCTCGCTCGCCTGGGAAAATATGCGGCACGCGCTCCGCTCGCTCTCTCGCGCCGCCGTCGATGGGAGATTTTACGCGCGGCGGCCTTTTACGGCTTCGGTCGGCGAGAGCCGCCTTTTTTTTCTCTTTTTTTCCTTCTTCTGCTAAGCGCGTTGCCGATTTTTTCGACGCGCCGCGCCATTGTCATTAACTCGCGCCGGGGCAGACAATAAGCGGCCCGCGAGACAATGCCAGGCGCGCCTTTTACATCGCGGCGGCGGCGACGACGTGCGCGGGACCGAGTCGCGCTTTTCAAAGCGCGGCTAATACGCCGCCCGGGAAATCGCTAACTCGATTCGCGCCCGACTGACATTTTCCCGAGGAGCCGCGGCGGAAGATTCGCTAATGGAGAACCTGTTGCTGCTCCTGCCGCTCGATTCATTTCTTAATGTCTCGATGGACTCTTGCGCGGATCATTATTGTCTTTTCGAGTATGCCGAGTGAAAAACTGATCTGCCGAGTTGCCTTACTCAGCGCGGGTAATTCATTTATTTTAGCTGTTATTATAGAGATTTCGCGCAGAAAATTGCTAGATCTACGGAAACTGGTTCGCGGCAAGTAAAATCAGATTCGAGCTTTTACGCTTGAATCAAAATTTACAATTTAAAGAGTAAATAAAATGTGAACCGATCTAGCAATAATTGCTGAATATCCTTTTAAGTAACTTTTTTTATTAGCACATAAACTTGCGATAAAAGACCATGAAAAATGATGGGTCGATTGCGCAAGCGAAAACAGGTATTTAGTTTTCAAATCAATCAGTCATTTTTTGCCATCAATTTACTTGTCCGCTGATTGAAATTTCGAATGAATTACAGGTCAATTACATAAAATGGCGACGATCAGCCGTCGTAGATTGTTCCTATGCTAATGGCACGCAACTCATTACAGTACCTCTCGCGCATAATAGGTCCCCATCACTCGTTCGCCCGAAAGAAAAACGGGCCCCGCGCAAACCGAAGAAGCGAAACACCGGCGCACAATATCCCTCGCGCGCGCGCGCGCGGTTACGCTTTGGGCAGCATCCGCGAGAGAGAGAGAGGAGAGAAGAGCTCGTCGGAGGCCGCTCGGAAAAAATGCCGCGCCGCGCGCGAGCAGAGCTGTGTAGCAGCGCGGCAGGCGCATTAGAAAGTGGGAGCGAGCCCGACAACCTGCAATCAAGGCGTCCGAGGCTCTCTCTCGCGGATGAGGATCGCTCTCGAAAAATCGCCTGCTTTTCATTTGGGTCTTCGTGGAATTTATCATATTTCATAACGGCGGGGCTAATCAATCTTTGCCCGCCGAGGAGAGAGAGAGACTTTCCCTTGGCACTTTTGTACTCTTGTAATTATATTCAAATCGATGAGCGCGAGCGAGCGCCGAGCTAGAGCTGTTTCAGCGCGCCGTGAAATATATCGCCGAAATTAATAACGCCGCTGCGTATACGCGAATTTTCACGCGAATTTTGATTTACGCCTCCGACGTTTCTGCGCCTTTCGGTAAAATCGCTGCGAACCTTTTCCTTATATTGAGCGTTTCAAAAACGGTCTTTTTCTGTCGGTAAAGAAAGTTAACTTTTTTTGAAATTTTGCAACAATCGTATTTTTAATTTACTCTTATTCAAAGAGATTTCGCAACTGATCGTCGCTAATCTGCCAATTCCTCTTTAAATATTCTTCTGAATTACCTCTCATTAAAGCAGTCGCCTGTTACACTCGATGTAAATTAATTTTTCAATCCCCGCCCCAAATCGTTAAACACGAAGTCTGCTGAAAAATGCGAAAAGTCGCTCGCCGGCTTTACTAATGTTGACCAACGTACATTACTCAAAAGTTTTCTATGAAATTATGTCAATAAGGCGCAGAGAAGGCTTGTTTTATTATATACGTTGTTTTTTTTTTCTTTATGTAAGAGTCACTTTCAAATCGTTACCCGCTCCGTTCGTACATGGCTAAAGGAACGCTTGACGTCAAGGTGCTACTAATGATTCTCAATCATAGCCGCATTTTCAATCTTTATTCCAGGCATGCGCCTCGCTCGCTTTGGTCCGCGCTCGGCCGGCACTATTTTTGTCTTGGCATTCTTCGCCGCCGCCGCGAGAGAGAGAGAAAAAAAAGCGTCCATTTACCGCCAATTAACCGGGTCGCCTTGTTTGAGATATGGAGAGACGCTTATGCGAAATACCGGTCGAACTATGCCCATTTTACTCCGAGATACAGAGAGCTACCGCTCGACCCCAAGCGCGCGCGCGCGCGCTCCGACTTTCTTTTCATGATGTCGGTCCTTTTTTAGCCGCCGCCGTCGCTCATTTCTAAGGCTGAGGAGAACGTATTTGGAATTTTTTTTAAATTAACAAAGCTTCGGACGGTGCTAGCTGATATTCGGTTCCGAGTACTATTTAAATTATCCATCGTGAATACTTTTTTGTCTATAGTGATGAGTGCATCATAATTCCATAGTTATTCAAATTTCTGCATTTTATTTATAAAAATGAAAGCTGAAGGTAACAATTTTAAAAGAGAGAAATTCGTAGCCAGATCGTGACTCGACACTTTACATATTAATAAGCCTCAACAATCGAACGAAGAAAGGATCTAGAATCCGGAAATCCCCGAAGCTTACGAAGAAACCACAGCGAAAGAATCCGGCAAGGCCGCGTTCAAGGAATCGGTCTGACCTACACAGCCTACCTGCGGAGCTCCTACAAAAGGAGTCATCGGGTTCGAGCGCGATGGGGTGGTCCCCTCTCATTGTCGTTTGTCTTGCTGAATATTTTAATTGGATTCGAACGGAACTTAGGAGGCGAGATGCGCACGGTAGGGCTTCGCGTCCCGAAGGAAATTGAGGCAGCGAAACAGAGAGAGAGAGAAGCAAAAGCAGCACGAGAGTTATTTATCGTCTAACAATGCCTGGAAGACTGGTAATTAATTACGTTGTTTTGTTACTTTATATAAAGATAGCAGGTCGATAGGAGTTAACCGCTCAGGCAGAGAGAGAAAGAAAGAGAGAGAGAGAGAGAGAGAGAAAGAGCAACGATGCTATACAATGCGCAATTAGCGGCCTACCCCTCCCCTCTCTCGGTACGTACGAGCATGGAGAAAGAGGAGAGAACAATGCGCAGGAGTCAGACGGCGCCGCGCGCGCTCGCGTGCAAGCGATTCAAGCCGCAAGAAGGGGAGGCAAAAACGCGCATTCTGACACCGATATACCGCGCGGATTTGCGATTTTTCGCTAAGCTGAGAAACCTAACGATACGCCGGTTGGCTCGTTTGCTGAGCTGTTGCCTTTGATGGAAGCAGCTTTCGGCCAGTGCTAGAAAGGGTTAGAAGGAGAGTAACATTATTCGAATGTAAATAAAAATTTTACTTTTAATTTACCACGCAAGCGTGACCCCGTAATTTGATTTTTTTTTCAATCCACCGCGTCTATCGTTATATCAATGACAGAATCTGCATCGCTGTTACACGGACACTTGAGGATAACGAGCTAATGAAAAATCTGGCATAAATGTATTCGCGTCTCGTTCAAACATTTTTTTTTTCTTCAGCTTATTGCGATAATTTAATTGAATTTTTCTATTATGCCGCGCCGCCGCGGCTTCTCTGCTTTCGAGGAAGGCACGCAGACGCGATAAATGTATCTTAAATCTTCGGAACGGGAATTCTGCGTGCGCGCCAGACGCGTGAAATTATACTTTTACCACGGGATAATTTTGATTTTTTTTTCTTCCAGAGCGCGCCGCCGCCGCCGCCGCCGAGACAATTGCGCAAGTGAAATAATGCGATAAAGCTCTTGTCCATTAAAATGAAATTTCTGCGATTATCCTCTTTATTATTTGCGCGCCGTAATTAAGTGCAACAACGTGTGTTACTCTGCGGCCTGAATTATTTATAATATATCCCCCGTATGCGTTCGTAATTAAAACATAAACGTGATAATTTCGTACGGTGCATAAAAAGGTTATTATTTTATAAAAAATAGTCTAATTTGAGCGCGCGGCGTTTACATAAGCAGAGGAAGCGAGTTTTTATATTTAATATACTCCTTTTCGAGAATATGCAAAGTGTAAAAACTAATTGCTCGTTTAATTTTACGACTCGAAATCAGCAGCCTCGGCTTAACGAAGTACGGAGAGGCACTCTTTTTTTTTACGAGGCATTACGCAACAATAGGAGGAGAAAAAAGGACTCATCAGAATTGCGGAATTTCAGCTCGTCCATTCGCCTAACAGTCGCTGTTAGCTTTTCAGTTTTGTTCGATTTTTTCTCCCCCGGCGCGCGGTTTTCATGTTTTATTCGAAAAACCATTATTTCCAGGACATTCCGTCCTATTAGACGATCGCGAGCATAAATAAGCGGGGAAAAAAGCGGCGAGCGAGCGCACAAAAGAGAGCGATCGAGCATCGAAGCGGAACAAGCGCGCGCAAACGCCGCTATGTAAGCGCTCGCGATTCCGCAGTTGCGACTAACGAGCTGATGTTCCTCCGAGAGCAGAGAGCAGAGCGAGAGAGAGAGAGAGAGAGAGAGAGAGAAAGCAGACGGCGGATGCATCGCGATGCGCGATTGTCCGCGAGAAAACGGCCTTCCACGCTCTATCCGCATTCGATTGTCCATTCGCCTGTTATCCCTATACAGTGGCTATATATTTTCCCCGGCTCGCGCTTTGCGTCTGCCGCAGATTTTCTGCTTTTTGAGCCGATGCGCCCCGTTATAAGATCGCATCTGGGCCTCGAGCCGCCGCTCGATTGAGCTGAGAGTATACTTATGAAGCTACGAGCACAATGGGAGAGGAGCGCGAGCCTCGCCGAGAGTCGCGGCTTCGAAATGGAAAACGAATTTATTGGATAATGAAAATCAATACCGAATAACCGGCGCGCTTTGAAAAAAAAAATAAAAAAAAAATACTCGAGATTTCACGAAGGCAAATAGTCCGGGCTGATAATTAGTGGCAATCTTAGTTGAAAGTTAATTGATCTAATGGTATTATTTTGTTTTCGCCGATAACCAATACTCGTTTATTCCCGCGGAGCTAATTGCATTACTGTACAGCAGAACATAATTTTTATGCCTTCCTTATTGACATCTCGATTCGAAGGCGGGCTTTCTTTATTTCTTCCATAATAATTCAATTGCTCGATTAATTTCCTGAACAATATTGCCCATCGTTTCTTAAAATATAACAGATAAAATTTAATTACCTCTTAAATCTCAGTTCTAAATTAAAGTCGCATTTCCCTGCTTTTCATTCATCTTTTTTGTTGAATAGATTATTACATTTACGTTCCCCCCTTTTTTTCATAAATAAATGCTACAAAGAGTCATTATTTTGAATAATGCATGGGATTTCTTCAACAACTCATGTTAAAACAAATCATGTAACTTACGGCCTATAATTTGATACAAAAGATTCTCCACCAAAAGCTCTGCTGTTTATGATTCTTCGCAACAGTAACAATTTACTGACACAACATATTACGAATTGGAATTTCTTTATATATAATCAAACTAAAATAAAACATTAACGTTTAATGTTTAAGCGGAAATGAAAGTTCCCAGCTTTGGAGAATCAGGTCAAAAGTTATCCAGAGTAGAATCCACTCATTCCTTGGGTTTCGTATTCGAGTCCATCTCGATTGTCCTCGGCGATGCGCCGAACAGAGAGTCGCGCGCGTTTCCACTTCTGCGGCGAACACACATCACAATTAACGTGCGAGCCTCGACTCTCTCTCTCTCTCTCTCTCCTGCTCGCTTGTGTACAAGCTAGAAAGGATTTAGAAAGTTCCGCGTATAAGGTCGGAATACGGAGGAACGAGCGTCTCTAATCAATTACGGGACTCCGCAGCCGAGATGTACACGCATACAGAGAGAGAGAGAGAGAGAGAGAGAGAGAGACGCCGAGAGAAAAGAAGAAGCGGCCATTTCACCGGCGCGCGCGCGCGTGCATTATATCTTTGGCGAGCGGAGAAACCCGCCGCGCCGCGGAGACAATGACGATTTACGTTACGAAATACGAGGCGCCTCTCGTTTTTATTGCCTCTCTCGGCTCTCGGAGGCTCTCGGAGATTAGAGGAGGCGAGCGCGCGGCCAGATCTTGATTCCCGCGGTATATCGAGAGAGAGAGAGAGAGATGCTCGATGACATTCCGCCGGTCATGATTAACGATATTTTCGTAAATTCCCGGCGACGTATCATTGCGTCGCGATGCTAATCAGGGACGTTTAAAAATTGAGGATTGTGAAAAAAATGTGCCGCCGCTTTCGGGGAAAATCTTTTATTGTCACGGGAGCGATTCTGTTGGGCTAAGGCGGCTTAGTCATTAAGTGGATAAAAGATCAAAAACACCGCCGGTTGGCAGAACAGCCTTTTCAAGCTACTTCCTTTCTAATTTTAAATATTATTTACATTATTTATTCCTGTGCACGTACATAAATACGTTAATACTTTAATACTTTGCCTTGCGGTTTTTCTGAATTTTATAATTTAGGCTAAGAATTCGTACAGTATTATACAAAAATTAAAAAAAAAAGTTTATAAAGCAATATCTTGAACACACATTTCATAAACCTTAAACGAGAACTTGCAGGCCTAAATTTTCAATTATCGTAACAGCAATAATATAAATGCTTTATTAGAGCAGCACAAAGTACACGTTCTCAAATAATAATAATAATAATAATTTCTCAGAGCTCCTCGATAAACTGGGAAAACTGCCACATCCGCGAAGTTATTTGATGTCTGCTGAGTCGATACATTTTTGTGCGCCGGGGCAAAGTAATCAAACTTTACGTATAAAGAAACGCTCGGCATTGTGGAAGAAATGAAAGGAAAAGACCGAGCGAGAAAGTCTTCTGGCGCAGTCAATCCAATTACAAGGTGGTCGAGGAGGGTTCTCTCGCCGAGCGACGACGACTACGACGACGACGGCGGCGCGACGCCGAGAATTATGGCTATATAGTTATGGGAGCCGGCGACGCTTCCAGAAGAATCGACCCCCAAGGCCGACGTCAGTGTCACTAGGTTTCTAGGCGAGATCGCCCGAGGGAGCGCAATTAGTCGCGGATCAATGGGCGAGCAATTTTACCTCGCTGATCTTTTTATCTGAGCTAATCGTTCTTGTTGCCGCCTAAGACGTTGGGGGAATGATGTTACAACAATGACGAGCTCTAATGTTTTAAGAACTTGTTAATGACGGAAATTAGGAAAAAGGTGATTCAACGAGTGTTGGAATCATTATAGCGGGATTGATGTCAATAATAATTACTTTTAAAAGATTTCCATCAAAATTTACTCCCATATTTTTGTGAAAAAAAAGCCAAAGTATAATAATGACGAGTTTATTTAAAAAGAATATTTTTTACGCGTATACGTTCCGCAAAAAGTTTGATTACAGTTAATTATCCTTAAGGTTTGATTGAAATTTCATTATTTCGAGGCGTCCTTTAGAAAAATTTGATTATTATGTCATTACGGGGACTAGCGAGCTCGAGCCTGTCGCTAGTCATTAAGTCGGGGAGAAAAAAACGCGTGATTTATTCAATCTGCCGGCTCCAATAATTATAATCCAGCGAAGATATACAGCCCCGTGGGTAAGAAGACAAAAACTCTCGTGCACGCATGAAAAGAGCCATAAATAAAAATAACCCAGCCCTTTTAACGATGTCTTCTGCGCTACTGATTACCTCGATAAAAATCAAAGCCCAGGCACTATATCCCTCATTCCAATCAAAGCCTCGGCGGAAAAAAGGCGTGCGCGCGAGCGGCAAAGAAAGAGCAGCGACGGGAGAGAGAGAGAGAGAGAAAAAAAAGAGAGCTACAGCCGGAGAGCGGAGGGACAGAGACGGAGAGCGACAATCGTTGCCCAATTAACTGCGGCGCGGAGGGTTTCGGTAACGGCAACAATAACTTTGGCAAAGGGGTTGCGCGAGGGCGTCAGGAAGGAGACGCTCGAATAGAAATACCCGAGAGGAAGAATCCGAGGATGAAAAAAAGAGAGAGAGAGAGAGAGAGAGAGTGCACTTGGAGAAGATGTAGGGAGACACTTCATCAGCTCCAGCGGCAGCCAGCATTGTCATTTGTCCTCGGATACACGATCCTACGCTCTCTACCCCATCCATCGTTAGCCGCGGCCAGAATTCTCGTGCTTTCTCTCTCTCCCTCTATCTCTCTCTCTCTCTCTCTCTCTCTCGCTTGTCTTCGCTCCGCAGCCCACGATCGTATAATTTTATGTGTTCTCCGGCAACGCGAGCCCTTTAGAAATTCGCGTCTTTTGTCTTGGCACTTTAATGTACAAGTATAACAACGCGACCTGTCTAGTGCATCAGTCGCGATCTGAACCTTCGTTTGTCCTGGGCTTTTTTCTTTCTTTTTTCGGGCCTTGTAATTTTCAAGCTGGCGGAATTTAATGATCTGGAGTTTTTACAAAGTCGGAGTCGTCATCAAATTGTTTTCATGATTTTTTTTTCAAAATTATTTTATTTTCAGAATGAAATGCATTTTAATTGTTGAGAAGTATATTTTTACATGGCCTTTTTGTCAAAATGTAGAAATGATTGCGAGAACAAAAAACTGTTATTTTATTTAAGATAAAAACAACTTTTTTAAATGAAAAAAATTGCAGAAAATATTTTCGAGCGCGAATAATCAATTCACATTACTGCATCAGCCACTAAAAATGTAACATTGGCAAAAGAAAAATTGGACACGTATTTCCATGAAAACAGACTGTTTCCCGTCAATACGTCATTACGAATTGGAGCTCAAATGTAACTCACAATCTCGCCGCCGGTACTTCTCATTACGAATGACAGGACACTCGTCCGCCGCGCAAAAAACGAAGAAACACAATGGGCGGAGGGCCATAATCAATTTTCATCTAAATTACAAGCCTTTTTCCTCGCCTCGCGTCCATTTACACGCGGACGAGTTTCCAGCGCGCGGCGTCCTCCAGATTTGCATGCGAAATGGACTCCCTCTCTCTCTCTCTCTCTCCGTCGCTTCTCCACACACTGACGCTTACCCTCGGCGGTGGGCGCCGCTCTCCCCTCGATGCTCCTTGCCGGGCTGATACATAATTGCAATAATTGTCGGGGCCTTCGGCCATTGTGCACCTACGTTATACCGGGCTTGGGGAGCCGGGCGTAGTTACATCCTCGAAGCGAAAGAGGAGGACCTACGTCCGAGGCGCGCGCTCCCGGAACAAGTGCTCGCTTGATTCTCGCCTGATTGTTCCATTCTGAAGAGGTGGCCGCCGCGTGGCCGAGGCGACTCGAGAGACGCGCGGAGAGAGCGGAGGCGCCAGATCGAAGAGACGGAAGCCGAGAATTCTCCGCTTCGGACGTGCTGAGGGAGTCGGAGGTAAAAGCTTCGCGCGAGGAACGTTGCTTGTATGTTAATCGGGCTTTGCTAGTGCTTTTCGTCGAAGTAAAGCGATCGTTTCCATTTTTAATGCCGGCAGTGGACCGTAAAGGCGTTAGGAAACTTCTGTATATTATTGACAAGAATTTCTTTATATTTAAACGACTATTAACAGCTGCATAATTAGCTTTTATAATTAAATGCTTAAGTTCCTTTCAGAGATTAAGGAAAAAAGTGCCCGCCATTAAAACGTCCCGGGACATAAGTGCACTGGAAACTCGCGCTAAAAGAGTAGAGCAAACGTAAATTACGCATAATCCCAAGCGGCATCGTCGACTAAAATCTTTTCCCAGCCAGTCTTAGATTGACACGCAGCAGCAAGCGAAAGTACTCCGAGCAATATCTTCACCGCCTTAATACATATTATTAAGGGCATCGGATCAACGTCAGGCGGCTCATTCCGTCGAAAAAAAAGAAGGAGCTCACACACGACTCTCGGCTTACGCTACAACGGTTATTAAGACGATGAGCATTACGCGGAAGTGCGCGTATATAATGCAGCGATCGCAGCCTCGCGCCAACTCGAGCGGCAAAACACCTACAATTCAGCCGTACGTCAGCGCTAACGTGCCGCGGTGGATCCCCCCACGGTGGATGCGCCATGCCTGCCAGTAGTGGCCGGTACTTTAAATTCCAGCAACGACGTCTTAATAAGTGCGGTTGCGCGGAATTCCGCCGACGGGCCTCGCGGTGCGCTTTAAGCGCGCATTGTGGTCGCTCGAAATGGACTCTCTGCGGCCTACCGGCCTCCTCTCCGAGCGTTATGTGCCCGGGGAACGGACGCGCGCCACTATCTACCCTTCCTCTCTTCCCCCAATTTTCTCTGCCTACTGCCGTTTTTGTCTCTTTACCCGGCAGCGCTGCTGCTCTCCGCGATCCTAGAAACTCCTGCTTTAGTTTATTCTCTTTGCCGCTCTCGCGGTGCGTACTATTAACGTTTTTCTTGCGTATCTTGGATGCTGCCGCTTGTAAAGCGTGTAACTTTTTCCAATTATTGTGAAGCTTGCGGGAGAAGCCGCAGAAAGGTAAAAGAACAGCAAATCTACTAAAAAATTCAATGACAAAACTTAGTACCAGGCGTAATTCCATAAAAAAAAGCGCTAATCTTAGCTTTAGAAAGAGTCAGTAATTGTTAATGTGAAATATTAGGGAAAAAATTGCTTGCACCACACGCGCACGCCTCGGATATCCCCGGGGCTCGGTTTCCTTAACCGCGCTTGCACGCTTACGTTATACGTACGTCACTATTACCCCGTCGCGCGGCTCTCTCGCAGACCGCATCGTATTTTCTCTCCCCGGGTAAAAGTGTGCGTGTGCGTGAGCGTGCGTGTGCGCCCGGTCCGCGGGTAAAAAAATCGGAAAGCGGAAACGACGGGAATTGTATTAACGCAGGCTGCAATTTTCGCTGCATGATTTTCCGAGCTCCCGGCGATTTTTAGCAAGCGACCGCAGAGTTTTTATCGACTCGCGCTCGCGCAGAGCGATTTTGCAAATGAGCTTTCGCGGAATGCGAGGATTTCGTGTTTTCAAGGCACTGTTTTCGGTTCTAAGCGAGCTGGGAAACGGTACAGTGTAATGCACATGGGTAGAGCCGTCAAGTGAGACAGTAATGTTACCCCGGCTGCAAGCATGTGTCGACGGTTAATGAAAAGACGCCCGAGCTGCTTTTTCGTTAATTAACTTGACTAACTTAACTTGGCTCGAGTCCCTTATAAAAAATTGAAATTTCAAGTAAAAGTAAACACTTTTTTAATAAAGTAACAGATTTTTGGGAAAATTAAAACGTAAAAAAATTAGTAAATTAGCAGGACTTTTAAAATTGTACTCCTCGGACAAACAGAAATGCATTTCGATGCGGAGCTTGGCCAAAAAGCAAACAGTGCACTGGCGATGGATGGATGGTGGTGGATGCATCGGGCGGTACGCGACGCGGAAAAAGAAGCGCACTGTTTGAACGTTCACGAGGCAGGCCAACAAACGCAGCCCTCTGTGTTTGTTGTAGCATTTACTCTCTGGTGCGCCACTGTTATGGAAGCCGTGGTTTTAAGGTCCGTGCCGTGGATTTCCCCCGGTGCAGTCTATACGTCAATTCTAGCCACTGTTGAATCGGCTGTTCTTTCATTATTCGAGGAATTTAGTTTCTGAAAATTGCCCTGCTCAACGGGTAGGCTGCTGTATAAGAATAGCGACCTCGAAAGTTAGTTCTTTGGTTGTGTATTAATTAGAAGATAAATAGAAATTGTGAAAATAAAATTTTTAAGTGTGAAGATTATTGCAAAGAAAACTTTCTTCATCAAATTTTTTTTTAATAGGACTTGGAAACTTATACAGCTTGAACTGCTATATATTATTCATAGCTGCCCTCTAAATTTGGAGTAATTATTTGACTTTAAAGTGTCTATTGTACCTTTTTGATGATTTCAAAAATATATACATTTGAAGGCAACTATAAGAAAACATAAAAGTATTATTATCTAATAAATCTGTATAACTAATAAAATCAGTTATATTTAGCCCATTAGCACACTTGAAAATTAATGAAAAAAGTGGGTTTAGTATCTAATTAATATTTATATCTAGCTAGCTGACTACTATGATGAGAAAAAATAACAATTAACCCTAAATTATTATGCGCGCACTAATTTTATGCATTAGTTTCCTACGTGCAATTTACTTCTGCAGGATTTTTACCTAATATGTAAAATATTCTGCTCAAACAAAATAGCAATCTACAAAAATCGTGTGCAAAACAAATCTCTAAGTGTAATGCTCTTGTTACCAATTAAAACGACGCTGCTTAAACGCAGAGCAATACGCGTTTAATTTCGCCAACTTTCATTAGCGGCGCGGCTCGGAAAAAAGATATCCGTTACCGTGGATCATTAGACAATTAAGCACGAAACTCGTGTCGTAAACGCGTTCGAGACACCGTTCAGGTGCGCGGGGAATCGCACACACAGAGAGAAAGAGAGCAGGCATTGCATCATTGGCCGGCGGCACGCAGCTGCCTTATAAGTTTCGCCGCGCGCGGACTTCCTACATCACCTGATAACATTCTTATATGGCTCGCTTCTTCGCGAGAACTATCTGGAATCGCGCCACCGGCCAGGAATTATTTCTCCGGGAGCCGAGCTTTTGCGCGCGCCTCGATTGATTTGCCTTTTTTCGCCGCCATCACGCGAAAAGATTCAGATATGAGTTTTTGCCTTGCCAATTCTGGCTCGCCGGCAGGCTTCTATACAATAGGAACCGACGCCGCTCGGCGGCGAAGGGGGAGGGGGAGTCTTTGCATATGTTTTGCGTTAAAGCGGAATATTGAAACCCTCGCGATTTCTTTTCTATTAAGTTTGAAATATTGGCTTGGGAAGAAAATGGGATTTTCCCAGAAATCTTGCTTCAAAATCCTTCTTCCGTGTATAGGAAGAGGAATTGCAAGTAAATTCTACTTTGAGTACTGTGTACCTACTGAGAAAGTACGTTTTTATTTTGTATATTGCTTTTTAAAAATGGTTTAAGACTTTAAATGTACTTGAATCGGTTTCCGATGTTACTGTGCTTTGATATGAGTTCTATTCAAATTTTATTCTTTAAAGAATCATTCAATGAATGTATCACCTTGCGAATTTTGTGCATCGCAGCCTTATGATAGAGTAATTGTAAACATTCTCTGTTGCACGATTTTTGTCTAAGCAAATCAACATCATCATTTAAATAAATTTAACGTAACATAAAAATAGCTTGAAATTCCAGTTGAGGTAATAATTTTCAAAAGCTGAAAAACTATACAGCTCGAAATATATAAAAGATCAACCTTTTCCCAAAATTTCAAGTGTATTGAAGCCGTTTTACTCCCCCGTAACCATTGGACATAGAAAACTGATTTTTTTTAGTTTTCAACTATTTACTCAAAAACTTGTTGACAAAATGGCTTGAAATTTTTATAGATTATAGCTATATATAGTCTTAATCATCAAAATTTTTTTCAGAGCAGTTGATAATTTAATTTAAGAGTTATAATCTTTTAAAAAAAAACACTTTTTTTTTAAAAACAAAAGAACCATAATAGGTAGAGTAATTTTTTGTTTTGGAATTATAGGTATTTTTATGCTCATTAAAATGCTTTTTGTCCGATTTTAATATCTCAATACTTATCAATAAAAAAAAACTCGCTGCCAATAAGTTGGCACTTAGCTTCCTCCTAAATAATTTATTGTTCTTATATTTGTAGTAATAGTTCAAATATGAAGTATAATATTAATGCAATATTTTAACAATTGTGTACATAAAACTAATTAATCAAAATATTTTAAAATATATTTACTCATAAATAAACTATACTGGTGGCATTAATGTAAACAATAAAAAATCTAAAAACGGTCTAGGTATCACCTGGAAGTCTTACCTTGCACGCTAGACCCATACCTGTCGAGGTCGAGTCTCAAGCGAGCCAAACAGCGAGTCAAACAGCCTCGGGGAAGATACCCCAAGCTGAGCTGGGACTACAACCTCGAGTCGTCGAGCGAAACGCGCAGAAAGTCGCCCGCAAGCCCTCGTAAAGCCCTTTCTCGTCCCGTGCTCATTAAATTATCGATTAAAAATCGGGGAATGAGAGATGTGGTCCCGGCCGATCCTTTTCGATCGCCATGCAAGTGACGTACACCTTCCAAATCTAACCGTGCCGCGATCACGTTCCACACCTCGACTCTTAACGCAATTCTAGCTGCATCGATGTTTGTGGGGTGTGTTAGAACTTGTAGCGAATTATCGAATTTTTGTTTTAATAACTGTGCATAATGTGAAGCGACAAATCGACATAAATAGATAGTTTAAAAGTTTCTATTTCTGAGTATAAGTTTTTCACTCTGTAAATAGTACTTAATGCCAATTTATGTTTTGTTTTATATGATTGTTTACTTGAAGCCTTTACGTATTGCTCTACTGTACACGTACACTTCACTCGTAACATTTAATATTATTTCGACTGTTCGGGACTGACCGATCTAAAAGTGGAAAAAGTAACGAACTTATCTTATTTTATATAGTTTTTACACTAAAATATATAATCTGTATTTAAGAAAACTAATTAATCATTAGAAATGGCAAATTTAATCGATTCACAGTAAGTAGGAAGTACATTAAAACGTTACATTTGATTGATCATAAGTTTATAAAAGTAAAATAATTATTAAATAAAACTATTCTTTCTTAAATAACGGTATGTCAATAACAAAATTATAAATAATATAAATTACGTTATATAAATTACGTTAATTAAATAATACATTTTAAGTTCTCCGCATTCTCATTTTCAAAATATATGTGTACACTAACGAATAATAAAATTATATGAATAATTATTGTGATAACAAATATTTTGATTGGATAAAGTTACAGTAATAATAATTTTCAGATCACAAATCATAACTCCTAAAACTTACGGCAAAAAGTTTGGATTGAACAGTAAAATCTTGAAACACAAAGTTGACGAAGAAAGAAAATATGAATGCGACGATTGTGGTAAAACA
>UCOM01003222.1:0-19373 GCA_900474385.1 Ormyrus pomaceus | reverse complement strand
GCTTGATGGGTCCATATTGGGGGCACTCTAAGGAAGCGATTAAAAAAAAAAAAAAATTGCCTGTATGTTGAAATGCGCCAAAAAATTCTATTTCGACTGGACTACTATTGAAAAAAGACACCTGGAATTGCCTGCTGGAAAATCCAATCAAAATCCAGGTGGCTCTTGGTAGATTAGTCTTGATTTCCAGCGGATTCCACTCAATTCCTGTAAAATCAGCTAAAAAATCTAGTTGGTAAATCTATACAGAAAATCCAGTTAGAATCTAGTGAAATCCACTAGAAATAAAAAAAAAATCACCTGGATCCAGCTGGATTTTACAACTGAAAAATCCAAGTCTTTTTTCAGTTAGGATAAACGTATCACACGGAACAGCAATCAACATTACATCTTAAGTTAAGGACGAGATAACTTTTAACCCGATGGGTGCCGTGATTGCTCACGATGGGCGAATGGATACGGCTGTCAACTTTGAAGCAATGTGTGAACCTCTTTAAGTAAAATCCGCAGAAGTTTTTACATTGAATCGTCACGTCACCGTTGATGAAACCTAGATCCACTGCTATACGTCAGAAACCAGGCGAGAATCAAAAAAAAGAATTTTCCAAGTGAGTTTGCGAAGAAGGAACAGACGGTCTCATGTGACGGAAAGGTCTCGGGGATACGATCAGGGCAATACATTAAATTATTGGAATTATTCGATGAATAATTGTAGGAGATATGGCATTCAGAATTGTCGTGGCCAAATTGGATGAATTGTGCTACGAATTGCTACCGCAACCTGCGATTTATTTCTATTTCTCATCAACATGAAAACGTGGTTCGCGGGAAAGAAATTCAACTCAAACGAAACGGTAATCGTAGAGACAGAAGCCTATTTTAAAGAGTTAAATAAATCGCATTTTTGAAAGTGTTTAAAGAAATTGCAGGGACGTTGGGAAAAATATATCCTAAAAATGCGGCCCAAAAGAATATAGCGTTGAAAAATAGTTTTTGTTTAAAACTTACGTCTTCATTTCTAAGGATGCTTTTGCACGAGCGACAATCGCTGCGATTTGGGTCACGTGACCGCGTTGCCCGGAATTCTGTTTTGTACTTAAAATTTTTTCAACTTCAGGCGCCGTTGCAAAAGTTGAAAATTATTAAAAATGATTACAAGTTATTAAAAATATTATTAACAATTTGACAAAATCGCTGAGACTTAATTTAAATTCTGAAACTGCACCGTGCGCGTGTAATTATTTTCAATCGCGGCAACGGGATCACCAAATCGCACCGATTTTGAGATTTTGTCGCTTGAGAAATTGCACCCTGACATGGGTAATTATTGAGCCACCCTCGTAATTATAATAAATATATCTTTTGTCTCTTTTATTATTACATTCAGCTCCTTTGACATCATTTACTGCACGATTATATATTATCTA
This sequence comes from Ormyrus pomaceus, assembly GCA_900474385.1. Lineage (NCBI taxonomy): Eukaryota > Metazoa > Arthropoda > Insecta > Hymenoptera > Ormyridae > Ormyrus > Ormyrus pomaceus. The sequence continues at coordinate 17,946 of UCOM01003222.1, read as the reverse complement.
TAAGTTGCCATACAAAGGCTTGATATTTTATAAAATGATTACATAAGATTTATTATAGATAGTTAATAAATGACATTGCAATAGTAATTTTAGCCTATTTTATTTATATCATAATAAATATTTTAGTTAATTTTAGCTTCAAACTCAATGTAATTTATAATTTTCAATCATTGCAAAATCTTTATTAAGTTTATATTTTATTCTTATCTTAAGGGACGTCGGAGCACTTCGTTCGCTGACGCTGTGACCGTCAGCGACGCCCATGCAAGCCCATGCATTCGAGCGTATTCTGACACGTATAATGACGTCAGCACAGTCGGTATCCGACCTCACCTTAAGTCTATCGTGCTTTTAGGAATATTGGATTGTTAATAGAGATTTACAATAACCATGCAGAAATTACACTTTAAAAAACAGGTCATACAAAATTTAAGTAATTTTTATTCACAAATTTTTTAACTAGCATTAACATTTAACATTAAAAATTTGTCTAAATGTCAAGTATTGTTTACCTACAAAATTTAAATTCAAATCATTCATTTAAAAATATTTATTTACAGACTAAAGATCTTGGCATTGGTTTAAGAATACACATTTTAATTGTGCACAATTTAGCATAGCTCAATACATCTATATATAAATTTTACCAAAGCTAAATTGTGCATATTGTGAGACTTTTGAGAAAAACTTTATATGAACAAAAATCAGTCAACTAGGTTTAAAGACAAATTTTATCTAAATATTTTTGTACCAAACAATTTAGACTTACAATTTCAATATCAAGATTTAGCTATTTTATTTTCTTTTACATTAAAAGAAGATTAATTGAAATCTAATTGTAAGTAATTTCAGCTATCCATTACATTTGATGGAAAATTTAAATATTTTAAATGTTTTTAATGAGGAATAAAGAAATTAATTCTTAAAATTATTATATTTATTATTTTTACATGATAAATAAATTGAAAACAATCTTTTTAAGAAGTAAGTTTTAAAGAAATTTATAAAGTAATGTAAAATTCAAGAATAAACAGTTTTTAACTAATTTTTAAAAATACTATAAGAAGCTATACAATAAAGTATATCTATACACTTAATTTTAAAAAATAGTGAATGTTATCTATATGAAGATTTCTCGTTTATTATTTGATTTGTCTAAAAAAAAAGTCAACAATGATTTATTTTCTCAAAAACTCATTTTTTTCTCAATTTTATATTTTTTTGAACTTCATAGAAAAATTTTGAAAACTATTAAATTTTAAAACTATTACTTTAAAATTTTTACTTATTAAAACAAAATGTTTTTCTAATTTTTGCCTTACCTTTAAAACGAACCTTAAAACTAATCTTATGTAAATCTTTTGTAGTCGATTAAACATTTTGTAGAAGTATATGTAATATTTCAATGCGTTAAATAAAAATCAATAAAATAGTTTTTATCAATTGTACATGCTTATAAAAAAATTATATTTTTGAAATTATAAACGTTAGTTTTAGAATCAAATCATGATCTATTGACTGAAAGAAATGTTTATAAAACTTTATTTTGAAAAAGAAAAATTAAAAGCAGCAATCTAATAATTAATGTGTTGGATCTTTTATTTAATATTATATGTATAAAAATTATATTTACTAATAATAAATAATGTTAAAAAAATAAGTATTATTAAAACTAATTTTAAAATTCATTAAGTTGTAATAAAACCATCAAAAATGTATATATAAAAGTGGTTGGTTTTTGCCAAAGATGTATGTAATTAAATGATACTAAAAAAATATTTATTTTTTAATGTTTAATACTTAATTTATCAATTTGCAGATAAATTATTAACAAATTTAATTATGTATAAGTATTATATAAAATAGTTAGTTTTTTAAAAAAGACAAAAATCAGCCACTCATGCCTTTCTTTTGAAAAATCTGTTAGTATTTTAAATAAAATTTTAGATTAAAATAAATATGTATTTATAAACAATAAAAATCAAAATATATTTTAAAGCATTTACATAGCCACATTATAATTACATTACAACATTCATACTGTAAATAAGAAGCACTCGGCAGCATAGATGTTTCTTTCAATTCAGTAAAACACTGCAGCAATTCCAAACTTGGGTTCCAACTTTTATTTTGAAGATAAAGTTGCAGCAATACATACATTTTTTCAGTAATATAACCAGTAGTATTGCTATTTGAATAATTAGAATTAACTCCTGATGGTCCCATTTTAAAGTAAAGTATTTTTAATACTTATGATAGTTAATTACTTAATTTAATACTAATATATTTATAAAGTTCATGTTTTTAAATTTAATGTTTTAAAGAACTTAAATTTTACATAAAATTTACTCATAATTCGTCAAGTTATTGTATTGAAAAGAAAATTTTAATCTAAAAATAAACAGAGACATATTAAGTACGGTTTTTTGTATTAAAAATCAAAATTGAAACCCCTAATGCAAGATATTTTTTCAATCAATTCTAAATGTGTTATATATTACAATGCTGCATGTTTACAATAAAAAAGTGATAGCTTTAAGTTTTGTTTTAAAATCTAAAATAGTTAACTATGCGCTTTCTCTGTCTCCATAAGGTTGGTAACAAAATGTTTCCCTTCATCTTTATTGTTGTTATGAGTCGACCTTTAGCAAAAATTAACGAAGGTTACTGTGGACGTATTCCGAAACTCGGGCGCCCGATTTCAGAGTGTTCCGAATTGTATTAAAATTACATCGAATTACGGAACGTTCCGAAATTAACTATTTGACTGATGTTGCCGTCCGCAGTAGAAAGCTTCTAATGTGACTTTTTCTTGCCAAAGGCAGTCGACCTCTGATCATTTTTAAGTTATTTGAAATAAATCTATTCATTTCGAAAGCATTTTACCGACGGTTCTCAACTGAGCCATAAGCTACTGAGCGTTACGATACGGAACAGATCATGCTACACATTTTGGAACCTTCCGTATACCTAGATTTTTAAAATAGTGGGCGCCGCGCCCGCTTTTTTAAAAATCTAGATATACGGAGCGTTCCGAAATGTTTAGCATGACTGTTCCGTAATGCTCAGCTCCGTAGAGCTGAGGAGTCTAGGTGTCAATTTACTTGGGGACGCTGTCTGACGGCACTTGCTCGCCGATGATGATGTCCAGGTGACGTGCTCCGTAGTTTTCGGGGACTATAGGAGTCGATTTACCTCGAGGCGGTTATCTCCAAGTAACAGGTCGCCGATGATGATTTCCAGGTGATGCGCTCCGTAGTTTTCAAGATCTAGGTGTCGATGTACCTTAAGGTGGTTATTTCCAAGTACCAGGTCGCCGATGATGTGATGTTCCGGTGCGCTTCGTAGTTTGTGAGAATAAGGTGTCTACTTTGAGGTGGTTAGCTCCAAGCACCATCATCATCGACGACCTAGGTGCTTGGAAATTGTCACCTCAAGCTAAATCGACACCTAGATACGAACACTACGTATTTATTATACATTACGGAACGTTCCATAACTCAACGTAATTTTAAAGCAATTCGGAACGCTTTGAAATCGGGCGTGCGAATTTCGGAATACGCCCTGTATAACGTAACAAATTTAACAGAGTCCAAGAACAGGAACGAAAGCAGGAATAGAGAACAAGTATGTAAGAGCTTTATGTATGTGTTATGATAAAGGATGTGAAGATACCTTGCGTGAATGCATTATACGTATATTATACGTTTAATAAAGACCAAAAAGAAAACCGTGTTTAATTAGATTATTTATTAAAAAATTGTTAGAAAATTAGGTAATTATATCTTTTTTTAAATAAATTTTATAATTTGAAATTAAATTTGAGAATACTATGAAAGGAAATTTATGTTTTGAAATACTAGGTTAGGTTATATTAATTTTTGATGAAAAAGTTGATTTTTTTATACTTTGAGTATTGTAAATTTACTCACTCATCTACATATCTAATGACTATAATAACGCTTTAGTTTCTTAGTCGGCTGTACATTTCAATGAATTTTTTTGCAACTTACTAAAGTCTGTTTCAATAAAATGGCTATGCAATTTAATACCTTAATTATTTAAACAAAAGATTTTACTATTTTAATTATTTAAATTAACATATTTATATAATTAATAAATTATTTGTTCAATAGTATTGTTCAACATATTTAGTAGTTTAATAATAACAATAATAGAATTCATTTAATATGAAATATTTCTTCTTAAAATAGTACATTTACAATAATAAACTTTAACATATAGTTTTATTATGGATAAGATATGTTTATTTGCAAGGTCGAACGACATTTTTGAAGATTTGTTCCATAACATTATATTGTATAATGATCTTCAAATAATATTTCAAATTTCATCAATTCAATTATTTTTTTCCGAGGTACTCTTGAGACTCAAACTTTATATTTTAAACTGGTATGTCTGAAAGAACAAAAATTGTATCGAGTTAATACAAAATGCAACTTAAACATGATGAGTAGCCGAAATATTTAATATTTTTTTTATCTTAAAAATAAGCACATCTTAAAATTCTTAAAGATCAAGATATCTCAAAATCTTGACATAATGGAGAAAAAGTATGGTAGTCTAGTCTATGGGACAGACCACTTCTTTTGCATGCCGTTGTTAATTTATTCAAATTTGTCATCTTTAAGTTTAACAGATCAATTAAATTACAATAATGTACATAGTTTGTTTAAATATATGTTTCTAGTCAGTAATAATTTATTTCAATTAAAAAAAAAATTATGTAACATTACAATTTTTAATCTAATGACTGATAGCTTGAAAGAATCCAGTTTTGATATTAGGTTGATATTAATTTTTCAGTAATATTTATGCACTTTTTAAATATTATTGATGAGCATTTATGACTTTTTATTTATTGTAGGTTCAATTGCAGATTAAAGAAATGAAGGTAAATTTTGCAATAAATTGGAAAAATTTTACTAAGTTGAAAAATACCGAGAATCATCGGATTGAAGCTGTCATTTGTAAAAGATGCAAAAAACTAATACGTCCTTGCAGCGAGAGAAAATTACAAATTCATAGGTAATATTCATTCCTAAAAAGTGATGAGTAGTATTATATCGAAACCAAGATAAAATTATTTCAATTAAGTCTTAATTTAGTTCTTAATTAATTAATTATTAATTAATTAATAGTTCTTAATTAATTAATTAATTTTATTTTAATTAATTAATGTTAAAATAGGAACCTATTTTCACCCACAAATACACTATTGGATACTGTTTACTAACCACGTAATACACTTATGTTAGAGACCTCTCTATATTTCCTTTGCGAGAAAAAACTCCCTCAAGCCTTGTTGGACGTTTACGCTATCTAAAATCGTATAGCGAAAATGTAGTAGTGAAATAGACTTTTCAGAGTTGGTCCCCTAATCTGTAACACCACCCTCTGATTCTTAGTTCAGAGAATTCGACAAAATAATATAAATTTTAATTGTCGGGATAAATATTTTATAGTCTTATATAAATTTCGTAACAGTTTCTTCACCAAAAAATGATTACTATAGCGTACACCTAGAAGTATTCAATATGTATCTGTACCAGAATCTAATACACAAGATCTTATAAAATTTTGTAATATTTTTTGTAATATTTTTATAGAACAGCATGTAAAGGAATGACTTCGCAAAATCGCAAAGAAGATGAAACCCAGTCTGAGAATCTTGAAGCGACAAATGATTCAGTACGTTTTCTTTTTGGTTTAATTATTGCTTACTTATATACTATTTTGAAAAAATAAACCACTCATGGATTTTTTTTTTTCAGGGGGATGATCTCCACAAATTAAATACAAGCGAAGAAAATGTTACACTTAATGAAAAGATTGTGAACAAAAAACTCGCTATGTTATTCTTTGCTTGCAGTATACCTTTTAAGGTAGTTGAAAATAAATATTTTTTAGATTTTGTAGATACATTAATTAAACTAGATTTCGAGTACACACCACCGTGTCGGCGGGAACTTTCTAGAAGTCTTTTAGAAGAACTTCACAACGACATTGAAATTGAAAAGAAAAGATTGTTGAAAGACACAGACAGCATTTTGATGCTTAGTGGCTGGCGTAATAAAAGTTCCAATCAAAAATTTCTTGTTTTTACTTTAAAAAATATTCATGCTCCTCAGATATTTTTAAGTTTTCATGATACTTCGACAGAAAAGGAAGATGCAGATTCTTTGACTGTACACATTAAAAATGCAATAGCTCTGGCCAAAGAAGAATACCAAACTAATGTTTATTCCATTATTACAGCCAATGATGCAAAAGTTTCACTTGCAGAAAAATTCGAAAATACAAATGATGGACAAAGTGTTATACAAATTAGCTGCAATAGTTATAGTGGGAATCTTCTTCTGAAAAATATAGTAGATGATGATATAAAAAGAAAAGTTCGTGATATTGTAAACTTCTTTCAAGAACCAAAATATGAATTCATAATATACAAAATGGGTGGAAGTAAACTTGAAAACTATACAGACACGCGTTTTAGTTTGTTTCGAGACAGTTGCGACAGTGTTTTAAAAAATTTAGATGTTTTGCGACAAGTGTGTCAAATTTCTGAAATTACTATTAATGAGAATATTGTTGAATATATATTTGACGAAGAATTTGAACATATATTAAAAGGCATTTTTAAAAAACTTGATCCAATTTATCATTTGATAGATAAATGCCAAGATCCCAGTTCTAATATAGCTGATGCAACAGAGTATTGGTTGAAATTGAGAGTATCTTGCAAAAAATACCTTAGCTTCATTGATGGTCGAATTCGTAAAGCGATATGGCCGGTAGGGTTTGCTGCAAATTTCTTACATCCACAATATCAAGGATTATTATTAAATGACACACAAAAAAAAGTAGCCGCTAATTTTTTACAAAATCATTTAAATGATGTTGAATTGCAAGAATTGGATGTTTTTCTTACAAACAAGGAAAGATATAATAACTTAATAGAAAAATGTAAAAGCGCAATTTCATTTTGGACTTTGTGTAGCTTTACGTTACCAAATTTATCGAAATTTGCTTTAAAATTAATGGTAATTCCTGCATCGACAGCTTCAATTGAAGCCGTTTTTTCTAATTGGCCATACATACAAAGTGTATACAGAAACCATTTAAAAAATGTAAATTCAACTCATTTACTTAATATATATCATTCACTCAAATTTTTAGATCTACCAGAGATATAATTATGGGTGTGAAATATAACAATGAAATAAATGAATATAGATTCAAATTGTTTTAATATTTATTATTTCTAATAAAATTATTTAAAAACATAAAGAACTTACATTTACTATTTACAATAAATGAATATAATTTTATCACATCTACATTTGTGTAACTGCCTTAAATCTAATAATTTTGTTTTGTCCTTATTCTATATTTTATTAACATAATTTTTTAGCATTGCTACGTCATTGTTACATCATCTCAAAAGTAAATTTTGAATATTAATAATAACCTTAAGAGATTTTAAGGTAAAAGATAAAAAAATAAAAAAAATTAAATAATAATAATAATAATAATAATAATAATAGATATGAAAGAAGATGTATGTACAAGCATTTTTATAAAAGCATTTTGTGCATATCTATTCATTTCGCTCTCAAAGTAAATAATTAAGGCAAGAACAAGTCTCAGTAGAGATATGTAGTATATATATAATCTCTTAATCATTCTTTTAACATAATTTATAAAGACACTAATCTTTTCTTATTAATTTTTCAATTTTTAACATTCGTGCATATACCACGTAGGTTGCCTTCGGTGAAAATACCTCACCCGAGTCTGAAATAGCTTTTCTCCCCGTGTTACATACCGTGTTTTTGTCAATGAGGACATGAAAAGCCCTCATTTGGTGTTAGAAAGTTAAATAGATGATCGTGCATTTCAAATCGTACACAGAAATCGACAAAATAGTTTAAAACATAGAAAGAAAAAAATAAAATTTAATTTAAAAAATTTTAAAAAAGTGAATTTTTTCACCGGTAAGCCCCGCCGTTTTATGCCCGAGTTTACACTTCACTACTCTGCTGGAAATTAAACAATTTTTTGGACTAAGAAATAGATATTTAAAATAAAAATCAACTATATAAACTATATATTCAGCAGTTCAGCGGCTTCACCGGTGGCTAAGGACAAGGTAGGAAAATTACTTTCCCACCCATTTTTAATATTTCATATTCTGCCAGGATAATGTTGATCTTTTTAAAATATATTTTCGAGTAAAATGAATACTTCTAAAACGTAAAAAATCTTCATACATACATATTACGCTTCGCAAGAAAGTATGGAATACAATAAGGCTTTAGATGATTCGCTCTCTCCTATAAATGATTTAGACTGCATTTTAGTAAATCTAGACATGTTTATTTTTTTGGTAATTGCTGGTAAATCTGAAATCTTAAGCGCGAATTCACCTAAGGCCTCGTGATGCCTTTTTGCAATATGCCAAAAACGTTTGTTTTCATGATTCGCTTCAAATAAGCGTCTAAATGTACCTGATTTATTTTTGTAATCTGCCAAACTATTAAATGCTTCGTCATGCAATTTCTCTTCTAAAAATTCCTGCATTGATTGCATTAAAGGTAAATGTGATAAAAACAATCTTCCGAAATACTTATAATGTAAGAAATTAGCTGTTAAAGCTACGGCTCCAGTGAACTTTAAAACTATATCTGTTACATGTAAATTTAATACAGTGCTATTTTTGTCAACAAAATCAAAAATATAGTCCATAGCTTCACCCAAACAACAATTTGATTCACTTAATTTACTATTCAAATTGTCCACATTCGCGTAATAATTTTGCATTACTACAAGATCTTCAGAACTGGTTATAACAAAAGGCTCGTGTTTAGTGCGAAGATTATTAATCAACACGGACAAGCAACAAATTTTATAATATTTATTCCCGTTTACGTTACCACTTGCACTAAGGTTTTCGTTGCAATCGTAGATGACGTAGGACACTTTTAGTTTATATAAATCTAATACTTTCTTTACACATATATCACAAAATTTTTCCAATTCAAGAATAATGTTTTGATTTTTTTTTAGTAAAATGTCAAGCACGTAAAAATAAGACATTTTATTTGTTAACGCCACGCAAACAACGTAAAGCTGATCATCTGTACAATGCGTCAACAAACACAAGTGGGATAGAAGTTCTTGAGAAAAATTTAATTTGATATTGTTTGCCCTAGCAATACTACTCACTTTGCCTTTAAGCTCTTCCACTGAAGGCAGTTGATATGCCGAGTCAAGTGCTTTAAATAAGTTTATAGTGTGGGCAGAAGTTACCATCTCGGGTTCAATCTCGCATGATAAAAAAAATTTTAAAAGCAAAGTATGTTTCTCTTCATTGCTAGTACAATTGACCATTTCGTCATTATTTGAAGATTGTGGGGAGTTAAAAATTGTTTCCTAAAAGCGAAAAATTCTTTTAATATATGTATATATATATATATATATATGTATTAAAAGATGTGCGCATACATTTGGGCTTTGTTAGTTTTCGGGATTCGTATTTGATTTTCTAACAAAAAAAGGGTTCATATGCAACAATTACTAAAGCAATAATTATTATTTTTTTTTAAATCTTATTTAACGTCGACTTTTACGCTACCTTGCGGCTTGCCAAATCGCGACGGGACAAATGGCTTATAAAGGTGACTTCCGAACCACCTGAGCTTTGATGTTATTAAAAGCAATAATTAATTAAATTTTCCTGGATTTTCCGAAAACTAACAAAACATACATGCACCGTTAATTTTTGGAATTACTCATTACGATTCATTGTTGAAAAGTACACATACCGTTGATTCTTGACTTTGCGCAATCGAACTTCCTTCATTGGCATCTGTAGGTAAGTCAATTTTCCCTTTACAAACCTTTCTGTAATAAAAGCATGCAATAAAATCGCTTAATAAAAAAAATGTGAAAATAAGTAAAAAAATGTTTATAATATTAGATTACGCGTGTCACAATATTTATATTATATAACGAATAGTATATGTAGTTTCAATTAATTAATCTTTAGGTTTCAAAAGTGTACAAATTAATCTTTTAAAGACGTTATCAAACAAGTTACATAAAAACTAACGAATAATTGAGCTATTCCACCCGGCTGGAAGACTTATAAAAACCAATAAGATAAGTGAAAAACGGGTGCAAAAACCTAATAGTACATGAGGTGTTTGCACCCTTTCTATGAGATTTTATAGCATGTTTGCAATGGAGAATGAAACTTATTACCATACACGAGTGTAAATTAACTAAAAATCGTAAATGAAATAATAACTTACTTATGTACCAAAAGGGCATCGCTATCACGCTTTTTCAAAATCCGACCACAGCCTTCACACTTTGCTCCTATAATTCTTTTGTTTTCATCACGAATCTGTATAAATCCGTTCCAATGTTTGTGAAACGATTTACCCATTATTTATGACCTACAAAAACGCAAATAAAAATAATCCATAATCGCTTCGCTCAGACGCTAAGCTCACACTCTTCCGAAAATCATTTTTCGCACGTGTATCGAATAATATATTTTATAACATCACGGCGAAAAACGACGATTTATCGCATGCAAACGTACATTTTGTAATGAACAACTAATGCAAAGTAACATATCTAAATAAAATAATAACATTTTTATTAATACAAGAAATAAATTTGTTAAAAAACTATTTTATTAGTAAGAAATTCTAAATTTAATGTTGATTAATTGAGAAGTTATACTAATAAAACAATTATATTTTAATCCGCCCGTCAGTCCAAAATTTTCAAAAACATTCAAAAAAAAAAGTTTGCTGGATTTTTTGATGGCGGGAATCGCATTCGTTGACCGCGAAAACCTTACAGAAAAAACCAAAAGAAAAAATACGTATTCCGAATCTGCTGACTATATAGTTAATTCTGTCGCTAATACCCGAAAGGGGGATGCGACTTTAAATAATTAAAGTAAAAAAAAATTATATTTTCATGTGATATAATCACACACAGAATTAATTTATTTAAATATTACTATTAAAATCAATTATAAACTTATGATGCAATAGTAATTACTATACAGAAAATTAGTACATAGCTTAATTTACTGATTAGTAAAATTGGGATAAGTTGATATTGGTTGAAAATAATTTATAAAAACTTATGAAAAAATCATATGTATACTATAAAATTTATACAATGTTTGCAGAGAATTCATGCTCGACACATACACATGCACACATACGCAAATGCACTACTGCATGGGCTCATAATACAAAATATTACAAACAAATAATAATAAATATGTAATATAACTTATCAAGGGGTGCGGTAGCACCCCAGAAAAGAATTTATTATTACCAACATTTTAATGAAATTTTGATTATATACATTTTAATGAAAAAAAAAAATACTGACAAAGAAAGCATGAAATGGTCGATAAACTATTTTCCTATTATTACCAAGTTAAAGTATAAAAATTCTTTAAAATAAAGTTGTACGTTACATCAAAGTTATGTGGCTTATAAAAGAATATTAATATATTTTACAATCGATTAATTTCATTGTTAAGCTGAATTTTCTTGAAAGATTTTTCCAAATAAAGCTGTATGTTAGAGTTTACTGTAAATGTTCTGTTTCAAGAAGAAATATTTTATATTAATTAAAATATAATTATCAATGAGCAATGATTTAATAAGAAAGAAAGATCTGCAAAGAAACCATCAAAGGATTTATTAACTATTCTCTTATTCATATTCTAAGCTATAATAAGTATAATGCTTAATAATGTTGTTACAAATGTTTTGAGCAAAAAGCTTATTAAATATATAGGTATTTTAATTTAAATGTTTAAAATGATAAAATCATTTGTTAAAAGAATATTGATACTAAATTACACATCTATTTATTATTAAAATTAAGATGCAAGGAAATTCATTGAAATATATGTCAGATTTAGAAAACCCACACATTAGCATGGTCATGAGTGTATATAAATGAAAAGTTCATTAAACAGTAATTCTATAATACAAAAAGTTTAAAAAAATAAACGTTTTTTGATCATAAGCATACAAAGTAAACATAGCCTAACCTAGTATTTAAAGTTACAAATTTCCTTTGTTAATGCTCTAAAATTTACTTAAAAATTATAAAATACATTTAATAAAACGTATAATCACCTGATTTCCTAATAATATTTTAAAAAATAATGTAATTAAGTGCATCAAAAATTCAAAACACAGCCTGATTTTCTTAGTACTGTACTATTGTACGTAGAATATACGTATAATTTAGGTCATTTCAGTTTACGTATTATACTTACACAGTCGTGCAATGCAAGGTACTCCTGTATATATATATATATATCGTCCTCGGATACGGATGGGCATTGGGCTATGGCCTGATGTGATGGTTAAGAGTTTGACTTTGTTTTACTGTTTTACATAACATTCAAGCAGTATTTCATTCTTCAAGTCACATGCATTTCTGTATACTGCACTTAATTAAAGGTTATAACAGCGTTCGTGATTTAGTCAAAAACTATTACATATTCTAGCAGAAATATAAAAGTAGGTTAAAACTTAGTAAAATAAAATGGTTATAACAGATAAAATACATCTTCCATCGGAAGAGGAATTAACTGTTCAAGAAATAAATTTATCATTTCCAGTTTTACAAGCTGCTGCATTTCATTTAGGAAAATATTGTGAATTTCAAAACAATGTACGTACTTTAAAATGTACATGTAATAAATTTAATAATTAAACATTTACTTCTATATTTTACAATTTGATAAATGTACTTGTTCAGTAATAAATAAAGTTTTTTTATTTTTTAAATTATTTTTTTTAATAGGTTTATTAAACAAGTTTTGAAAATATGCAGAAAATTAAACATTCAGCTGAAATGATTTTTCTTTAAAGTTTTTTTTTAATATATAATTTTGTATTAATTTATGTAAATAGTTTGAGCAGCAATAATCAATGTTTATATACTCTGTTTATATTTTTGTGATAACACTTATTATAGAAGTATAATAAATAAAGTATAAATTGCCTATAAATAAAATCTCAGCTGTCAAATATATTTTTCACAATGTTCAAATTTGAATTATTTTGTAGTAATACAATTTCAAAAGCACTTTTGAAGTATAGTGTTCTATACATAAGTCTGAAATAGATTAGAATTATTAATCCATTATTTTTTTTACTATATTTTAAGATAGGATTAACATAAGGGATAATATTTATTTAAGTAATATACTTTTTTATAGGAATTTATGTTATGTAGAACAGAAGAAGACGATTGCAGAAAATGTGTTAATGAAGGAAAAAATGTTACAGCTTGTGCTCTAGAATTTTTCAAGAAAATTAAGAAGCATTGTTATCAAGAATTTAATCAATATTATAATTGCATAGATAAGTCAAGTGCAGATTCTGCTTTTACACCGTAAGTTTGTTAAAATTATAGTTCAATAATATTTTTAGTTAACTCATATAATTATACACAGTGAAAACATTAAAAATGTTTCTTTTCCTGGATAAACTATTTATTTTATAGAATTTTTAGTAATAGAATTTTTTGTTATAAATATCCTTTTTCTTATATTTATTTATTTTGATTATTCCAGCTGCCGCAAAACACAAGGAATATTTGATAAGTGTGTATTAGATAATCTTCAAATTGAAAGACCATCATTTGGATACTTTTGTGAAGCTAAAATACATGATTCTACAAGGCCAAAACCACAACCCAATATTGTAACTTATCCAGACGCAGCAGTACCATTAGGTCCAGATCAACCATTGATAACACCAAAGTACAATGGACGAAACCTGTGGGGTTCTTAAAATACAATTGAAGCAAAAATTATAATTAAAGTAAAACAATTAATTTAGTCGTTGATTTTGAATTACAAATAAATTGATAGTTTTCAAAATGAATTTTGATTCATTTTTCTTCTTCATATTATGTTCATTGCAGATTTTATTATAATAAAGCCATAAATATTGAAATATAAAGTAAATTTTATGTTTGTTTCAATAGAGATTTTAAACTTTTAATTCACTTTTTTTATAGACACTTAACAAAAAAACTAGTGTATTAAACTAATACAGACTTAAAATTGTAAGTTCCATCAGTTACAAAAATGTCATACTAACGGATTATTTGTTTTAGCATGATGAGTTTTTTTAATTATTTGATTAATTTAAATATATAAAAAATCTGAAAACCAATTATATTTAACATCTCTCTTTTAATATAAGTAAGTTTGATCTGAGTAGTACTCTGGATTCGTGTGAGAATGAATTCACCACAAAAATGTGAACATTTTTTTTGGCGTTTTCTCTAGGGCAATAAATAGACACAATGATCCCAGGTTTCTTTTTTTTTTTAAATTGAATTTGGCCTTTTGAATAATATGATCGAAAGTATGACAAATGAGTGAGGTATTAGATTCGAGGAACGGTGAATAGAGTGATATCGTCAACGAAGATAGACCTAAAGGTCTATTAGGTCTATCTTCGTTGATAACGTTAGCAAAACATGGATATTTATAGAGATAAAGAGGAAATTAATAAATCTTGAAATGTAGAAGTGTAAATACTGAATAGCAGAGAACTAAGACCGCAAACTTTTGGAACACCTTTGTGAGTGAAAAAGGGGCCTTGAAGATCCTTGTCAATGTTAAAATAGGTGGACATATTGCAAGTAAGGTTCCAGATGAATTTGCAAATGTTCTAGCTAGGGAAGACCTAGATCGAGCGGTCCTTGGCTCGATCTAGGTCTTCCCTAGCTGGAACATTTGCAAATTCATCTGGAACCTTACTTGCAATATGTAAATTTAGCAAAAAGAAACAAAAATTGAAAATTTGAGGACATTTTGAAAAAAAAAATAATTTTTTTTATAAAAAAATTGTTGAAAATTACATCATATTTATTAAAACAATTTTCACGCAATTATAGGTTCATTCGATGACCAGTAAATTGAAGAATATCTGCATAAATTTTCAAGTCGATCGGTTCATTATTTTTTTAGTTACATTGCACGGCGCGGAAAAGACGCATTGCGAGAAAAATGCATTTAAAGTTTTCAGTTTTGTGTTGGTTCCCTTTCAGCGCATCACTTTGCGCACTATTTAACACGTATTTTTTCGTTCGTGCTAATTCGTCGATTTAAGGGGTGAAAACGGCCCCTAAAATTCACCCTCAAAAATGGTTTTTCCTACATTTCTCGGTGAAAATAATACACAAATACTTGTTTTTGAATAACAAATAATATTTACTTTGTTTCACCGCGAAATTCGAAATAGTTTCCGAGAAATGTAGGAAAAACCATTTTTGGGGATGAACTTTAGGGGCGATTTTCACCACTTAAATCGCCGAATTAGCACGAACGAAAAAATCCGTGTCAAATATTTGTCGATGTATTACAGCCTATCCAAAAAATATTAAAATCAGTGAGATTGGATTGGTGTAGTTTCCTTGTTAGTCCTATTGTAAAAGGGAGATAGTGAATTATTATCGAATTAAACCTTTAAAGCCGACTTCGGAGCGTTATCAAGCAGCTCATTGGCCGATTAAAGAAATTAGTGCCTATCTGCACTACTCTAGAATCTAGTTAACTAAAAATCATGTAAAATTTACGCGAACTTTCATAAAAGGGCTCATTTCAACAGTATAGAACCAATTGCAGATACTTTCTGGTCAAATTTACTAGCACCATCCAAGCGCGCTGCGCGCGAGCTAAATATATTCTACATCAGACTAAGATAGTTTTAATAATAAATAGTATTTCTATTATTAATAACATTGAAATTATTTTTCAACCCCGAAAATATTTGAATTTCTAATTATTTACATTTATAAATTAAAAACAAAATTGCAGTTTTCACCGATGAGTAAAAACATACAAAAATTTACTTTGAGTTTGAACATGCAATCTTATTTCATTTATTGCATATTTCATTAATTTATGTTACAGAACATCTTACCATCTACAACTTTTTGCTGATCACTTTTATATGAGTCGGAATCAGAATGCTTATTTTCTTCGCCATAATTGTTTCTACTTGTATCATCTGTACTATATTGGAAGGTAGATGCATGGCAAGCAATGTTTTCACTCATCTGTTTTTTGGCTAATTCCTTTTCAGAATCTGAAGTATCTGCAGGCTGAATTGCTTCAGCCATCTGAAATTTGAAAATTAAATAAGTTATTGGGGTGCATAAATTACTTAATAAATTAATTTTGTAAAGAGGGAATGATATCCTGTTGCATAAGGCTTTGTCAAAATGTACGACAAATTAAAATAAAATGTTACTTTTATAAAAAAAAAAAAAAAAAATATTTATCGAATATAATTTATGCATCTCTCAAAATCATAAAATTAAAAATTATTTAGAATTGCTAAGACTAGTTGCACATGATACGCCTGAATTCAATGATACATTATAATGTGATGAGATTTTCTTGTCACTGCAGAACAAAGTAGCATATAGAAAGTACTGAGAGCTAGGTCAATAAGACAGAGGGTTCTGACACTTGCAAACTTTTTTCACTTAAATTAGCTAGTAAGCTAAATTAAACTAGTTAAATAATAGGAATAAATAGAATAAATCAACATTATTTTAGTTCAATAAGACCAAAATAATTGTTTTGTTTATAAATATTGTTATAATTAACATTTTAACGACTGAATTACACAATTTTGAACGCTAACTTTAGCAGAATGGATTTATTACAATACATTAGAATTTATTTAATTTTAAAGCATTTTCGACCACGGAATGCTAGGGTAGGGAGGTAGCTGCCATCATAAGAAAAGGAAAGGTAACATAATAACTTTTGAAAAACGAAAATTCGAGCTAAAAGTTATGAAATACGACGCGAGGCGGGTGACGCAGTTTGACGAAAGATAAACATAAGCCAGATGGGCCGTGCTGTAAAGTTACACGTATTGTGACGAAGTAGACCTAGATGCCCTTAAGCACATTATTGATTGTCACACTATTTCATGTTTTTTTATGTTTTGATTTTATTTAATGATGAGAAAGAAATAGTATAATATAGACTAAAGCAGGACTGTATTAGTTATGCTACATGAAGAGTTTTTTTAGAAAAATTATTTCAAAAGTATAACCGTGAGTTGTTTAAAGTTACCTTTCAATAATTTTTAATATTAAATTAATTCTTTTAATATTTTATACCTTTCTTGATTGAAGTTATTTGTATGACTAAGTTTTGTGACTTACTATTTACGAATTTTTAAAATTGAAACAGAAATAAATAAAAACTATCCATTTTTCCTCTTTTAAAATAATAGACTGCATTTTTTCGCTAAGACAATATTTAGTGGGCTATTACAATAACTTATATTTTAAAATACGAGATAATATATGAAACAAACGAATCCTTGGAAATCTATATAGACTTCTATACAAGTGAAATAAAAGTGTGGCAGGATTTGTTAAATTATAATACCTATCAAAAGCGTTAATACAGTAAACTCTCGATAAGTGGCCACGCCACTGGGGGAGAGGACAGAAAAATTCAGCGAAATGGCCAGATACGAGGATCCCCCACTACTCAATCAATGCACGCTTAAAACAGTAGTAGGGACAGTTCTACAGTTACGCGCGAAGTTTCGAACGTACGAAACGTTTTAGTGTTCTTAAGTAATTAAGAATATGGATTAAAATACTCTGTATTAAAAGAAAGAGGTGAATTGAAGATATTAAATTAGGAATTTTCGAATTTTAAGTAATATTTATTTACAACAATAAAGTAATCTATAATTATTTTGAAATAAATATTTGCATTGCAGCTTCTTTAACTTTTTGTAAACTTAAAAAATCTGAGTCTGATAAGACTGGATGCTTTTGAAAAAAAGTTATTAATGATTCAGCTGCTGACAC
>UCOM01003221.1:0-19386 GCA_900474385.1 Ormyrus pomaceus | reverse complement strand
AAGTTATACGTGATTAAACAAAAATCGATTTTTCTTAGATTTTTGTTAAAAGAGCACATAACTTTTGAAAAATCGAGCGTTAGGCCGAACGGACGCGGTTTCCTTCAAATTTTAACATTAGAAAACATATCCCAAAGTTACAGGAAAATCCATTACCCAAATGTCGTATACTCTCCTTGTAAGAATTACACTCAATTTTCCTGCATTTCCAATACTATCAGTTAATTACATCCTTCCCAAGCTTTCATTTAAACGCAGAATCATTTCATTTCATACATTCTGTAACTATTCTGTAACTATTCCTACATTCTAATTTAAAAATTCTCCACAAACCGAAATAATGTTTCTACCCTCGCGTTACCGACCAGTGCGTTAATCATCTCTCCCATTAACCTCCTCGCGCGCTCGCAGCAGGGAATAAATTCGCATCGAAGCACTGCGTCCGCAAAGCACCGGGCGTTAAGGGCCCCGATTATTCTTAGCCGTTCGTGCCTTCGAACGAGCTTTTCTATTGCGTCGAGGCTGTGTTTGCGAATCTGACCGGCGGCAGGGGTGTGTGGGTCAGCAAGCGCAATGCTCGCTCTCCCTCTCCGTTAAATTAAGCAAGGCTGTCCCGCGGTGGCTATACGGCCGCCGACCACCGCCGCCGCCGCCGCTCCTCTTGCTTAGCTTCAATAATACATTGATTGCTTGCGGCAGTTTTTGCGGCCCGGGGCTGCAGCCCGCTAAGCAGAACTATTTGCGGCGGCTAAGAGGGGTTTTACAATCTAAGTCCGAGCCCGCTTAATTAGTCAGCGCTCCGAGCTCGTTTAGCCGCGGTGAAAGAAGCGAGGCTCGGGAACGAAATCCTCCAAGGATCGGCGGTGTCGCGGGTCGCTCTTGGGGGAGGCGGCAAAAAAGGGACACAGTCGTCCTCGGGGGGGGGTGGGCATTGAAATTCAAGGCGGGAGAGAGTCGATTGCTCATTACCTCGGGCACATTGCAGCATCAGGTTGCAGCGTGGCTGGAAGTAGCACCTCAGATTCTGGCACTTGAGGGCCCTCAGCAGCTCGTCCAGCGCCAGCAGTACGTGATGGGAGAGCGTGTCGGGTGCCCAGTTCCTTAAGGGATCCGGTCCCGCGCGCTCCAGCGACCACCAGTGCACGGCTCGCACGATGTGACGCGAGACCAGCCTCAGCGTGCCCTGGAGTCATAGCGTTCGCCAGTTCGTGTCTTCTTTACTTTTTTTGTTTTAGTTGTTTACTTACTTGCGAAGCTCGCGAGCGCCTGCCTGGGTCGCGTGTCAAGGGAGGGCGCCAAGGTGGCTTGGATTTCAAGACTTTGAGACGAGTGAATATATTGAGGACTATCGGTCAAGTAGAGAGTCGTATTTTAAATCTGAATTTGAAGCAATTTTAATCCGAGGAAAGCTGATTATTCGAATTTTTTTTTAAAGAGTTCTTCTCTTAAAATATGAATATTATTATTATAATCAAGCTATACATTCTCTCGTATCACGTTTTGAAACTCCTTTCCTACCTTGGGATTAAAAAGTTAGGATTAAATATTTGTTAAAATACTTTGGCATCGATTCAGTGCGAAGTGTTGGTTAAATTTACAAAGTAATTATGATGGAAAATTAATTATTATAAGTCAATGATTATTAAAATAAAAATAAAGTAAAAATAAATTTTAATCTTAATAAATTCAACATTTTAAATTATAAATACAAATTAAAAGTAATTTTCGCTTATCAATATTTCACGTTTGCATTTCGCGCAAAAGAACCTCTGCAAAATTTAATTTCATAATTTCAAAAATACTTACACGTGAACTCGTCGTAAAATCAATAAAAAATTCAGTCTCCTTCAAAGTCTAACGACTGCAAAGTGCTTCTTAAATCATTTTTCAACCATTATTCAAGCGAGTATCATTTCACAATGCACTTTACGAGATAGAAAAAAAAGAAGCGACGACCTCTTTAGAACAATGTAATTGGAAAGCTATAAAATAAGGCCATTGGAAATTGACAAGGAGAAACCATAATATTAAAGCGGGCAGCAGCACCCGAGTTTCCGATCAATCGGAACTTGAAAATCGCAGAAAACTTGCGCGAAACTTGGCTTATACGACAGTGCAATCGAGAACTTCCGCCGATAACCCTCCTCCTTCCCCCCCCCACGGCTTCCCGCGCGCAGGGAAACGGTAGTAGGGAACGATCGCGCGAAAACCCGTAAATAAACCGGGGAACTTTCGCAGTTCCGCGCTCGGAACAAAACCTCGCAACACCCCGGCGCAATCACAAGCCAATAGGTCTTGCGGAGCGACTCGCGCGGAATACGTTTGCGCGCCTCCGCAAAGTGGCCGTTCTCTTAATCCATTCCGCGACAAAGGGATATTCGATTTATTCGCGTGAAATTTGAAAAGTCCCGCGACTCGACTTCGAAGGAGCATCGATACAGTTTGCGCGGCGGTGAATGATATCTTGACGCTCGCTAATTTAATTGGATGCCCTCGCAGTTTCGAGTATGCCGATAATATAAAATATAAAGGCATTTACCGGCGCAGATTTATTTTCGCGCTCGACGGACCGGAACGTTGAATGCTACGTATCGGAGCTAGAATAGCGTCTATTTCAATTTAATTATTACACTGGAATGCTGCGCGAGTATTGATTGATTTTCTATATTGATTAAACATTCAATGCGTTATAAAGTCTCGATTTATTCTCCATAAGCGCTTTGATTAAAGTTTCAGCAATCGAATCCGGTCCCAATGAAAAACGTTGATAACAGACTCGGAAATCAAGCGCACCGTCAGTTTCGTTCCTTTGCGCAGGCGCGAGTTCGGGAGAAAAATTTCGACTGGGCGCGCGTTCTCGCGTGCCGTATATATATATCGACGTTGCGGTCGAAATGCAGCGCGTCTAGGAAATAGACGTAATAAATATCGGGGGAGGCTAAAATACCGGGGGCCTCCTCTCGGCGGGCCAATGGAACGGCGTCTACGTGCTCTCTCGAAAAAGAGGAGAGCACGATATCGCGAGGGAGAGAAAGAAATTAATTCCGCGGCAAAGTATCTTATTGACTTTTTCATTATTTATCGCCTCGCGCGGGGAATGAGCGCGCGAAAAAGTATGTGCTCGCTCGGAGACTCATTGTTGGGATTTCAAAGGACCTCCTTTCTATATACTTTACGATCTGATTCTGAAAGAAGATATTTTTAGTGCGGGTACACCCCGCGCCGATGCTCTGAAATTGCTTTCCGAAGAATCGCGGAGAGATATTTTCGAGGCGATTCATTCGCAATTAATCGCGCGGCTTCAAACGCGGCGGAAAACTTAATTACAAGTTGAACATATTACGCGCGATAATTAATTGTAATTAAAAAAGCAATTGCATTTGTAAGCGAGCGCAGTTCGTTTGTCTCTTTATTGACGTTACAAGTGATTGCCGTAGAATAGTTTTAAATATACTTGTTCGATTCTTTCTTTAAGTTTCTATCGATCTTTAATTCTATTCTGTCCTGAATTTTTTACTTTTAATAATGCAAATAATAAATAGTTAAATAATGCGTACAATTTTACAGAGAAACTCTTTTTCTGACTAAACATATAAAACCTTTTCAAAGAAATTGACGTGAATATGAAAATCTTTTTAAATTTTTAATCAAAAATATATATATCTATCTCTCTTGAAATAAAAAAAAATTATACTTTTAAAATATGAATTTAATATTAGACACAATACATTTTATAAAAATATTTTTTAATCTTTCAAGCATTTTGTTAATTTATAACCGAGAATCCAATAAAATTTCTTACGCTTATTTTACAACTTTAAAAAAATATACTTTTTCGACTTTCCTAAAAATTTCAAAAAGTGCACCTCGCGAAAGCCCGCAGAAAAATTCTTATCTACTCATTGCGCTCATTTTCCATAAAATATTTCCCGCGATCAAAGCAAAAGTAATTGAAGCAACTTTGTCACTTTATCGTCGCGCGGCAACGCGAAAGAGCCTCCGACGCAATGAAGCTAAAAGCGCGTTGCGTCGAAAATTAAGAGCGCAATATCGTCCCCTCCGGCTCGTGTACATAAAAAAGCGAATCTCCCTCAGACCGTTAACTTGGTCCGAGCGGCCCTTAAAGGGTCGTTGACTCTCATTGCCGTCGCTCTCTCCGCCAGCCGCGAGATGCAAAATATGACCTGCTCATTGAAATTCAATTTACACCGCTCGCTCGCGCCGCTTTAAAACGCCGACCATTAAGCCATTTTTCTACAGACGTACAACGTCGAGGAATCGCCGGAGCAGGGAGAGAGGGAGAGGGAGGCGACGCCGCGGAAAAACTTGGAGGAGAGAAAGAGAATCCTTGTTTATTTGTGCCTAATAACGCGGAACGGCCGGGAGTATAATGTAGCCGTGTACCGGCAGAAGCGCGATCCTCGACTCGAATCGATTCAACTTTTCTCATTAAGCATCCGCCTCGCGAGAGCGGAGAGCTCTTCGTTCAGCGACGCGCCGCTGCATGAAAATGGAGAATACGGACGAAATAAAAAGAAAAAAAAAGAAAAGAGAGGAAAGTCGAGCGCGCCGCCGGGACGAAGGACTGTATAAATCTCCGGCGGAGGTACAATAAATAAAACGAATCGAGGAGCGATAAAGCACCGTTTGAGAAATGCATCATATTTTTGCAGCGTCCTTTTTATTTAGGAATGAAAATTCATGCTCCGCATTAATAAAGATCAAATCTCCAAAGTCTCGAAATATATTTCACGGATGTTCCTAAAATATCAAAGGCGCGTCGGCTGAAAACTTAGCCGTATAACGAGAAGAGGCATCTTCCCGATGCCACGACGTTAAGGGCAAAAAAAAAAAAACAGAAAAGAAAAAAAAACGCTGCATTGAAAGAGCTCATCGACTTTCGCGCAAGAAGCCTTAAAGCGCCCCGTCGCAAAGCTCGGTCAGGCTTTCGCTCCTCTTGAAAACGAATCGGCCCCTCTATCTCTGGTGCTGCCGCTCGTCATTGAAAAAGGAGCTCGGTATCCCCTTGAACATCGGGAAATTTAATGCCGCGCCCCGAGAAGAAGACGTGAAGGCGACCTCTAATGATCCCGCGAATATCTGACTTTTCTCCGGATATCGGATTTTTTTTTTTTTTTTTTTATTTTTTTCTAACTACTCTTCCATATCCGAATCGGGACGTACTTTATAAATAAATTTTTAAAAACGGGCTGTTCCGCGCCGTGGACGTGTCCTAATTCGCTAGATAAACCAGCCCGAGACAAGCGCGTACGTCCGTTCCGCTCGTACCATCGTTTGCGTGTTCTCTGGATTTTTCAGAGAACGTTATTTCGCCGCTGAATATCATTATCGCGCCACAATAAAACGTCACGATAAAGGGGAAAAGCGGAGGAGGAGCTCCGGAGGATACTTTCGCCGTAGTATGAAATCCCCCCCATGAAAGAATCATGAGTGCTTTCGAAGCGAAAGTAAAAAAGATGGGGCAAAAAATAAAGCGCGCGGCTTCCGAGAACCAAAATAAAGCAGGCGCAATATATATCCTCTAATAACAATCGTAAAAGATACCCGCCCCCCTGGATAAAACCGCGGCTTTCATTTCCCGCGAGCATTAATCCCTCATCATCAGACCGCCGCCTCAAAATAATACGGCCTCCTCCCCTCGTTTCCCCCCGCCCACACAAAATTTCACCGCTCTCTCACCTTTCGCCTGACGGAGAAGTCGAGTGGCCGTCGTCCGCGCAGCTGGTCGAGGACCTGGAGGAGCGCGTCCTCGGTGAGGGCGGGCACGCTCTCGTCGCAGTAGTGCTGGCGCATCGTCAGCTCGGCCGCGGGGACGCGGAGCCGCCAGAGGCTGGAACGGTCGTCGCAGCGCAGACCCTGGTGGGGAGCCGCCGCCACCGCGTAGCTGCCCTGTCGAGGTTAGAGGAGGAGAGCGATTATATTAGCGGGTTATTTATAAGGCAGGCCGCTGGATGAAATGACACTTCATTGTTTTTAGGACACAATGCGTCGTTACGCGGCGGCATTGTGCGCGCAATGTACTCGAGGATAATCGTTGCGGTTCGAGTTTTCGATGTGCCTTTTCATATTTCCATTGTCGCGAACGGAATTCAATTTGAACCTCGGCAATCGTCGCGGTAAACCGGCCGTTTGCACGAGCGACCGTTCCATATAAATAAATAATTCTCCAACTCACGCTCTGAGCCGCCGTGTAATGAAGCAGCGCGTCGCAGTGATGCAGCGGTATCCTCTTCGGGTAGTCGGCGCAGGAGGGCCAGGCGTTGATTCCAGCGCCGATCAGGAGCCTGACCTCGATGTCCTGCGACTTCGAGCCGTCCAGGCCGATTTTCAGAACGACGCCGCTCTCGTCCTCGACGATGGCGACTCGGTGATCCCCGATCTCGGGCAGCCTCGACTCCGCCGCGGCTGCGGGGAGACAAAGTTGTACACAGTGATAATTACCGAGGCAGCTCGTCGGGATAAAAAGCAAAGAAAATGAACAAGCGCGCCCCTTGGAATATCGCTCGAGAGTTGGGAGAGCGACGGAGCGAGGCGGAAAATGAAAAATTCAGCTTTTGTGGATTAAAGACGGGGAAACCGGCGGAATACACCGGTCCAAGTGCCCCGCGCGGCAACTTTGATGATTTACTCGGCTCCGGGCCGGGGCTCTCTCCCGGTGTATATATATACGCGGGGCTTATTTTCGCAGAGGTCGTTATTTTAAATCACCGCCAGTTATTATTAAGCAGCTCCACTCTACTGAGTTTTCTTTTAATTTATGGCACTCCTGACGGATATTCCAGCGGGGCACTGAAAAAGCCCGGCCGTCCTCTATCTCTCTCTCTCTCTCTCTTCCTCTCGCCTGGAAAAATACGCACGAAACGGTCGCGGCGACATCGCTAATGGCGCCGTCGCCGCCGCCGTTATTGATGTCGGCCCGATTAATTAAAATCTTTCTAGCTCCGAATTATATAAGCTCAACAGCTTGCAGGTAAATCGGGGATCGCGAGGATCCGCAGTCTCGCGACTGTATATATACGTAATATCCGCGGGGAACTCTCGGGCGCTTTAATTAAATTGTTTTGCGCGCAATTTCGGGTAACAAGACGAATCTCGACAGGTGAGAGGCGACAGCTGCGGCGGACGATTCTGAAAACTTGCGCCGCCACTGTTCTCCCATTCGTCGTATACGCTGATTTGAATAGCAAATAAGGGCGCGTTGCCGTTTTGATTTTTGTCCCGACCGTCTTCTTCTCTTATAAGCATCTCGGTTACGTTGATTTTAATTAACAGAAAAGCTCGTCTCCTTACTCAAACTCCCGAAATTATCAAGAAAACAATCTCACCCGGTCCGTAGAAAACTCGGCAGTGATCGGGCTGCTTCAGGATTTTGTCCAAAACTTCAGCGTCGACTACCTGTCCGGGAGTCAGGCAAAGTTTCTCATCGGCTCCGTCGACAGCACCTGCGCCGAAAAAATCCCCTCGATCCGCGAACAAAATAATTACATCAAAACAAAACAAAAAAAAAAAAAATCCATACCCTGCCTGGCCGAAGCGGCGAGCAAAGCGGCCACCCTCGCCTTGACGAGGTCCCTCCTGAGCCTGCCGTCCGCCCCGAAGAACTCCGTCCAGGGCCCCGCGTCCCCGGCCCTCAGCTTCAGCCTGGCGAATCCGGGCAGCCGGCTGTCCTCCTCGAGGCCGAGCGACAGCTCCTCGACCTCCGGGTTGCCGGGGGGCGTCGACAGCCCGTCCAGCCTCAGCAGGTACTCGAATCTCAGCTGCTGCGTGCGGATAACGGCCGCGATAAAAGCCCTCAGTCGGGGGGGACGCAGTAAAAAGCACGAGCGCCGGGGAAACAAATCCCCGTACTCGTGTACCGCGCCGAGCCCTTTTTACTGCGTCGTCCCACTTGTCGCTTCGTACACCGCAAGCCGGGGCCGACTAGCTGTATATATGTATATACGTATAACGGCCCGGCCGGCGAGTCCTTTCATTTTACGCTTTGCATTTATATCACGATCTATATTCGCTTCCGTTATTCTCTCTGCGCCCTTTCGTTCTCCAGCTCTTTCTCGCCTTTCGTTATTGCCGACTTTTTTATTGGAGGGGGCCGCCCCGAGTGCAGTGCGACTCCCGGCAAAAATGAGATCGCGGACGGAGGATAAGCTCGAATCAGCTCGCCTCTTGTTTGTATCCCTTTTCAGGGCGTTTAACGTTTTTTTTTCTGCCTCGGAAATGAATCGACAGCCGTGCTTAAAGGCGAAAATAAACTTCCTTATTAAGAGGTGTAAAAGAGATGCGGAGCAGTGATCAATAGCGGAGATGCAGCTTATTTTAATATAATATCCCGCCTCGAATAACAGTATCGTCGTTCGTTGCTTTTCCCGCTTCTTGTTTTCTCATCTCCCTCGCGCCGATCATTCATTTCCGCCTCTTTTCCGCGTCATTGTTTGTCCACTCGCTTTTTGCCGTCCTCTCTTTACGACTTTCCTCCGTTCATAAACCGCCCACTCAGACTCTCTATTCCTCTATCATCCCCCCTTTCCTTTTTTTTTTCATTCGTCCGCTCTCAATTTATTTACCCCTTTCGTCGTCTCTTTCATATCCTTGTTTCCGCTTTGAGCGATGTTGCCAGAGCCCAGGTTCGGCCCTGCAATCCGCTCGCCGGCCGTGTCCCTTTTTTTTCGGCTTTTTTCCCCGGCTACCTTCCCTTCGCCTCTCTCTCTCTCTCTCTCTCGTCGGACTAAACTCGCCGCCCCCGGGGTTTTTCGGCCTCTTTTTGTTCTCGATTGTTCCCTCGGCCGAAAAAACGGCACTGCGCCGAATAATAGGCACTAAAAAGAGCCTTTTTTTCCACCCTCGAAGAGGAGAAAAGCTCCATTCGACAGGATAAACAATAAAACAATCAATATCGCGAGGGTTTTCATCGCCGCGTCGCTGAATAGTAAATAGTTCAAGCGTCTGCTATCAATTCGCTTTCGTCATCATCCGCCAGCCTAAAAGCTGCGCCTAATTCCGATTGCGCTAATCCCGTCACTCGCAAGATAAATATTCTGTTTCGGAATAAGGCTATATATATACAATACACGCTCCGAGAATTATACCCCGTTTGCGTTTGCTCTCCCCGAAGACTCGCGGATAAAATTTTTCGCCCCTCAAAATTCCCCGTCCGGTGACAAACTCCGCGAGAGGCAAAATGCAAAAAATCCCCCCTCTTCGCGGGAGAGGCTCTCGTTCGCTCGGGCACTAATTCGCGCGCGAAACGAATATTCAGCGCGCTCTCTCGCTTTTGATGGCTGCGGGAGTTTTCTCACACCTCGACGGGAGAGCTTGTATCGCGGCTGACGGAAATCGCGGATAAAACGCGACACGGCCCGCCGTTAATATTGCAAAACTCGCCTCTTTATCTTCCGCTCGTCTTGTTTTTCCAGCTGCCGTTTGCTTGCTCAATTAGCTCTCTTTGCAGTTATGCTTTGCAGTCTTGCTTCCCGGGGAGGGGGACAAATTTTAGACAGACCTGGAAATCATTGTACTTCTAAAAATGAAACTTTTTTTTACTACTGCTTGACTACATAATTCATTATTTTCATTAGCAGCAGAATTTAATACACCGTACAATATCAGCTATATAGTATCATTTATCATTCATTTCCAGCATATTTTATTCACGACGCACAACTGCATAGATTCCGTAAAATTGAGCTTTGTTAACAAAAACAATATACTGAAATTTAGCGACCGCGACGTTTCGAAAATCCCGAGTAAATTTCCAGCGGGTACTTTTATTTTCGCTAAAATTGTTATGACACGTACGGTCGAGTGTTATCATTTTGATATGTCCGCGGTGCGAGCTACAGCCCCCTGACAGGCTGGAACATTTGCTAAAAGCGATCTGCTCCAACATGCTCGACATTTCGAGAAACACACGCGGTGGAGTAATAACGCAAATTGAAAATCAGCCGATAGCCGATCGTTCGATCCCCGCGGATCAAAATTCGCGGAGAAATAAATTTTCGCTGCTCCACACTTGACAATGGATTCCGCAGTTTTAGCGCAAAATTCGCTCGCAAAACAATATATGCACAATGAAGCGCGCGGAAAGTGCAAACAGTATATATGCCGCCCTTAAAGTGCGAACGGCGCGCGGTAAGCTATACATGCACATTTCTGAGAGTGGGGAACGAGCGCCAAGTCCCGCGCTTTCGTATGCAAAGGCGAAGCGTCAACTCGCATATTCGAAATGACCTTAACCTTACTTTATATGCTCGCTCGAGCCGCGGAGTATATAGTGGCTTTGACTATCCGCGCCGCAAATGCCAACTGCGAAAGCGAGATATAAGGATGGAGGAGATCGTTTCGAGCATTAGAAAGTTATCCCCGGACCATTGTGAAGCACAAAGGAAGCCGCATTAACGTTACATTGTTATATGTTAACTACGAAAATATCCAGTTTTACTTCGAACGAGAGATAATTAAAAACTCGACGGAATTATACTGAAAAAGCTCGGGGATCGGAGGGAAATTGAAAACTGCACTCAATATACGCAATATTTTTAGTGAAAACGTTCTCGAGCAAGCTCGAGCCGCCGCGTACGAATATTCTCCCGGAGAAGAATACGCGCGCGCGCGTATCCTCCATTGTACAAAGTCATAAGGCGGAAAGGCTGGAATATCGAGAGCGCGTACAGAAAGTAATGGCAAATATATTAAAAAGAGAAAAGAGAGCTCGGCGTATCAGCGGAGAAGGAGCGCGAGTTATATATATATCGCGTATATATTTCCGGGAGTGGATTCAGCCCGGCGCTACTCTTTGCATTACCCGCGAGTCTCGATCTCCTCGAAGCGGCGGCTCCTTACCTTCGTTCTGCGTGGCTCGTTCAGCGAGACGAGGAAGAGGGCGGCGAATCTGCGGTCGAGATTGCCCACCCCGGCCACCAGACGCTGGACCAATCTCTCGACGGACGCCTCGATGCGAGTGATGTCTGCGGGGGCTATATTAAACATCATTTCGATAGGTTAGTATACATCATCGTCCTGCAGGCCGAAACGGAGAAGCGCGCAGCTTTAATTAATTCGAGCCCGCGCGGGGAAAAAGAACGCGTGCAGCCGGGCCGCGCGCGCGGCTTTTTCATTATCGGCGCGGTATTGAAAAGAGAGCTGTATATTAGAAGGAAGGATCGGATGCTCCGTCGACGGCTATTTCGGTATTTCGGCTTTTACGCGCGGCGAGAGAGAGCTTTTTTGCAAGCGCGCGGCGCTTCTTTCAAAGGGTGTGCTTATACTTGTTTTACGCGCGCGGATGTACGTCCCGGTGTGCCGTTATACGCTTCGGAACTTGCGGATATAACGAGATTTTCGCGGGGGAGCTTTCGCGATTAGGGAGATCGCAGAATTGTGCACTGTTAATATTCAGCCAATAATAACTCTTCGACCGGAGGCGATGTTTATATATAAAGTTGATTTTAAATTCATCAAAATTCCGGGAATCGCGAGCGCGTTTCCGGGAAAAGGCTCGGAATTAATTAACGCCGCGGCAATAGACGCAAATTGCCGGCACATCAAAGCGGACGCATTACCTTCTCCGTCGAGCCTGGCAAGTTGACGGAAATAATCATCGAGCTTGCGCAGCTGCTCGGGCCTGAAGTGCAGCTTGCTCGTCATGAGGCGCAATCCGCCGGCGGGACTCTTCTCGCTGCTCGTTGCGCAGCCCATCTTCGCGGCGCGAGAGCCCCGGTTTGCCGCACCTGCGAAAGTATAATGTACATATATACACGGAGTCGTCGCGTCGCGCACAATCAAAGCCGTATCAGCCGACCCGCGAAAATTTGGCCGCCGAGCGTTAAAGTTCAGCCCCGCGCTGCTAATTAGACGTAATATCCGTAATAATTAGCGAGTCTGCCGTCAGGATGAAACGGGAGCGGAGCGGCTTCTGTGTCTGATGGTTATGATTGTGCGCGGTGACCCTTGGCTTTTTATCGATCGGAGGTTGATTCGTTTTGCGGCGACGGTATCCGCGTCAAGTGTCGTTAGTGTACGAGAAGTTATTTATGCCGCGCCCTTCGTTATGCTGAATTATCGAGAGCTTCTAAAACGAACTGTTCGCGGCTGGCGGAGTATTTTGAAAATGTTAATTGGATGTTAGGTAAATAATATTTGTGTTCGTCTGTAGTTGGTTTTTACTATGTTCGCGCAACGAGTCTAATTAACCTTCCATTGTTTTTCATTAAAATTAGTAATATTGTTCTAGAGAAAAAGGGGAAAATGTTAAATAATCAACGATATAATATTCATTAACGAAGTATATTTTCACAATAATTTGAATGCATATATTTATACAGCTAAATTAACGAAACTCCAAACACGTTTAATAATGAAGTACATTGCATAATGAATGTAATAATTATTACACTGTAATATTTGATTTAGTTCGAACTCATTGCAGCATGCGATGCATGAATTAGGGCAAAAATGATTAATATCTGTAATGCAAAAGAACTGCAACCGAAAACACAATCCTCCATATGGTTTAATTCCGCATACGAACGAAAAGCGGCCGAATCAGTGAAAGGCGGGCAAATGAAAAATCATCCAGGCAAAACTGTCCCCCGCCTCCCGCGAAAATGACAAAGACGCCAATTCCGTATTCCTGATCGATAAGCGAAGAATAACCCAGGCGCGGCTCTTTGTTTACCCGAAATTCGGTAATATCTGCGCGCCTCCCGCCTCTCTTCCGGCTGCCCACAAAGCCCGCCGCTATAATAACTTTGCCGCGACTCGGAATTGCAGCTTCGACTCCCGGCAGGGGGGAGGGGGGGGGGTCCCAAAAAAAAAGGCTCGTATCCGCGGCATGAATTCTTGTTGCGCGACGGCGCGAGATAGAGGCGAGAGGGAGAGAAGAGGGCCGTTTGGCCGCCGGCCACGCAACAATCAAATTCATCGCCGCGCGCGCGGCTCTAATTGATTGAAAATACGCCGCGCGCCGCGCTAATAAAATTCTCCGCGCTCGCCCTGCCGCCGGGCGCTTTGTTTTCTTCCTGTCTTGCGCGCGCGGAGAGAGGGAGCGCGTTTTGTTTATTCGCCCGCGCGCCCGCGAGAGAGAGAGCTTGTTTTGCGCGAGAGAGGTTTACGCGAGCGCGCGCGGAGCGTGTATAAAGCAAATTACGGGCCGCGGGGACAATCGTAAAAATGGAATTTTAGCCCGGGACAGACGGAATAATGAAACGGATATGGCGCGGGGCGCTAGTTTGTTTTATACGTCTTTTAAAAAATTAATAAAGCCTAATGTACACGTGCATTTTCGTTATTGCGCGGCGCCGCGCGCCGAGACGCTGTTTTCCCCCCCGCCGATTTTCGTTCTGTTTTTGGTTTTTGTTTATAAGGTAATTCGCGCTAATATTTTACACGGGAATGTATACATGCTAAGTGCTACAAAGTAGATTATAATTATTCGCAAAAACAACGCGCTCTCGCGCGCGCTCTGTTTATCTTTGGAGTTACGCGTGCTTGTAAATAATGAGCGTAATTTGAACGAAATTTTACATAATACATATTATGCCTGTAATTTAGTTTAAATGTTAATGCGAAATTAGCGTTTTATGCAAAACAAGCGTATACATACACGGCTCCGGGCGATCGTTGCTTTTGCGGCAAAAACGAAAGAGCAATAATTCATCACAGGAGCAGTATTTGGTACATTAACAGAACAAAGTTTTCTCATCGGCTCCACGCACCGCCGAAGCGGCCAATTACGCTAATAAACACCTCGATTTTTCTCCCCAATTTCGCCTCGGCTTCCTTCGCCGAGCGATTTCAGCGGTATATTCGCCGAAACGACGATCTATCGAAGAGCGCAGGACCGGAAGATAATAATAACAGCTACGATAACGAGGAGAAGCGCGGAGGGGCGCGGGGGGTTCTATAATAATCGCGCTCCATTAAAGTGCATTCCGGCCCAACAAATTATTCTAATGCCCGTCTAAATGCGAGTTTCTCATTAAGAGCAGGGCAGGATTTCCGCGGCTAAGCTCGCTCGGCAGCGAGTCGCTCCTCGAGCGAGTGCGGAGTTCGCCGAGGGAAAAGGGAAAAAAGATTTCGGAGCGGAGCGCCGCACAGCCGCGCGGACGGCGAACGTAAACGCGAAAACGAATCTCGCCGAGCCGCCGCGCGATTCGGACGGGGGGGAGGTAAAAGATGCGGGGGGAGGAAGAAGGTATAGGGTGATGAATTAGCGACGAGAGGACTAAGTTGATTTAACTGGAAAGGCAGGCTTCTCTCGAGCGGACAAAGTGAAGGAAATTTAGCTGCTGCGCGATGAGTAATGCTGCGAAGTACCCTGGTAGTGAGTTTCCGATAATACCGCTAGAATCTAGTTAAAATGTCCAAATCTATTGAGATTCTAGCGATATTATCGGAAAGTATCGGAAACTTGCTACCAGGGTACCAATAATTGTTGGCGCGAAATGGGTTTTTTCTTCTTTTCATTTTGATTGCTGGCATTTAATATTCTAATGGTAATGAGGAACCCGAATTTCGTTAAGGTAACGTTTGACGTCAACTTCGATAACGTATAAATTTTGACATTATTAAACGCATTTTGTTATTTAGTTATTCATGTATATCTGATTGTAATACAACAACATTGAAACATGAGGTCGTATAAAATATTCAAAATTGATTGAAGGTTCGGTTTGCTTTACATATTAAAATTCAACTAATTCGTAAATTATTAATTCTGACCAACTGCATCGTCCCACTTTTTGTCTTTTATTCCGCGAAATTAAAAAATTTATCCAGTAAGTTTCTAAAACCCAGCCAACCACATTTCTATTCCAAACGCCCTTATATCGCCGCGCGGCGGAGATCATCCGGCGCAAAAACGCTCCTCCTCCATCGGGCCGCGAATATCAAGCTGGAAGGAAAAAAGCTCGCGGAGCTCCTCGCGTATACCACGAGGCAAGTAACGACGCCGCGCGCAGGCCGCGCTCTCGAAATCCGAGATAAATCGGAGGCCGTTCCTTTGGGAGGCCGCAAGTATATGCGCAGCGCGAGGAATCCGCCCGGGGAATGTCGGCCGCGGCATCCGTCGCGGATTCCCCGCGCGTGTCGGAGTCGGGCGATCCCCCCGTCATTTCTCCATTTTTTTTGCCGACCGATCGAGCTTTCCGGAGGGGGAATATTGTCGCGAGGGCGGAATATCCGTTTGTTTTGCCATTCTGTATTCGCGCTTTGAGCTGTTGGTTTATTTAAGAAGGAAGACTCTCGCGCGACTCTGGCCTTTTTTTTCGGATGAACCCGGAATACGAAAAAGTTGGAAGAGAGTGCTTTTAAACGTTAGTTCTTTATTTATGATTCTTTCTGTTTTAGCAATTCTGACTGAAGCAGTGCGGCCTTGGAATCCTCAATACTGATTAGAATAACACTTTTCCAAGTAAAGACGCATTGTATAATCTCCGTACAAAACTCCTTTGTAAAGGCCGTCTTTGTGTCATATTTGAATCTTTGGAGTTATCTGTCATTAACTGTACAATCATTTGACATCGCTCGAGCAACACTCTTTATTTACTTTTCAAATTTTTTGCTACAACAAATAACCAGCAATCGTCTTGAAAACGCCCGCCATTTCTAATCCTAGACTTCTCTTCCAAAGTGAATTCAAAGTCCGAGAAAAATGCGCGAAGCAGCTGCCTCTCCCACCCTAATGCTCCATCGGGTGACGCGGGGTACTTTCGACAAATGTATTTTAAACGACGACGATATGCCCGCGGGAGGAAAACGCTTCTTAAACCCGCGGCGCCGCGCCATCTAAAATCTTCCGAAGCAGAGGGACTTTAAAAGCGAAAATGAAATTTCATTCGAACGATATATATATATCCTTCCTCCCCTCCCGAAGCGGGCCGCGGCGCAAGTTAATCGTATTCCCTTTTACCTCAAAAGGTAGATAACGCGAAATGAGCGTATCGCTTTTCAACGGAGCGTGAAGCGCCGCGCGCAGACACAGACGAGCGAGATCTTTATACACATATACATATATATATACGTTGTACGTGTATTCCGCGTAATCTGCATGGCGCGCAGAGGCGCGGCTGCGCAAAAAGCCGCTCGGCGGCCTGTACGCACTCAAAAATATTGAATCCCGCCCAAAGGGGAGTTATAAGCGATTTACGCGCTGCGCGCCGATATTTTTTTTTTTTTTTTTTTTCGTTCTCTCCGTCGCTCTTTTGTACGGCGAAAGCGCGTCACCTGGAGATGAAGGCAGGAAAAAACGAAAGCCAATTATCGAAAACGTTGGCTCTGTAGCCGAGGAGGCAATGCATGGTAGAAACATTATATTGGCTGCTTTTTGCGATTTCCGAGGAGAGCCGAGGTAGACGCGGACGTTTTTCCCTCTTCCGATTACCGAAGCGTTAATTAAGAAATTAATTAACTTACTAGAAACGCTGACAGAGAGAGGCCGCGGGTTTGAATGCGCGAACTTGGTAATTACGGTCTTGGTGCATTATATTTCTTTAATCAAGATTTATTGTGAACGTCTTTTGTACATTTGAATAGAGCTTTTAATTAGCTTTACACTTACTAATTAAATGGCGAAAGGATTTGAAACTCATAAAAATGAAGTAAACGTAGCTATAGCTGCGCTAGAAGAATAAAATGTAAAACGAAAGCTGATTTACGAACCTGAAAGTGTATTTAATTAGTCAAAATGACTTAATCCGATATTAATAATTAATTTTATAAAAAATTCCTAATCTCATGGGCCACTACGCAGCAAGAACTATACATTTATTTAATAACACTTTGATTCGCTATATTAATCATTTTAACTATAGAGCGTTTAGCAAATTTAATTTATTAAAAGGCTAATCGCAAACTACACGAATAATTGATCAAAGCGCCTACATACAACAAAATAAAACTAATTAATCAGAGTGCCGCTCAATTTTTAATATCAGCCAAAAAAAAAGCCCGAAAAACCATATATGACAGGCCTATCCTCGCTCCCAGAAAAGCGGCCGCCAAAAGCATCGACAATCGAGCACTATCGACGTGTGGCGGGGGGCGATAAAAAAAAAAAGCGAGCCGTCACGAAAATCCGCGCGACGGCCAACGGCAGCAGCGGCGGATCGAACGCCAGGCATATGTAAATAAAGGGTAAAACTGCACTCACAGTCCCGGAGAAGAGCACTATAGACACTCGCGCGGCGAATCACATGACTTTCGGCGGCTCTCCGCGGCTGTTGCGCAACTCGACGTCGTCGCGAGAGGCGCGCAGCGAGACAGACGGACGGACGGACGAGCGGATATATATCTTGGAGGCGAGAGTGTCCGGCGAGTACTGAGAGCTCGGCCGTTCGGGGCCTTTTTTCGAGCGCACGCACGCAATTACTAGCGCGCGCGCCGAAGGCTACTGTACAGCCGCGCGCGGCCGACAATGGGAAATCGCAGGCTGCCCCGCGGCCGGAATCGCTTCCGATTCCAATTGTTCGCGCGGCGAGGATCGGACTTCCGGTTTACGGCGCCGCGCCTCCGCGAGCGGCGGCGGCGTCGTCGGCTTTTGTCGGCGAAACGAACGGGGAGGGGAGCTGATAAAGGCGACGGGACACGGATTTTTTAACATTTTCGTAATGTATGTGTACAAGCTGCTTTGGGTTTTTCGTCTCTCGTTTTCATAACGCTAATACAGCGTGCCAAGGCAATTCTATTTAGGTGCTGGGTTTTGTCAGTGGAACTGCGGCTGTGTTCGCGAAATTTTCTAGAATGAAAAGAGACTGAAATTATCGTTGAGCGAAGCTCGTTTATTGGGAAAAATTTAATGGCAATAAAAGCTATTAATTTCTGGGCTGAATCTCACTCGATTGTATCGAGGATATATGAATTGCGTGCATTACGCTCGAGCGCCGTGCTCTAAAGTGTATAGCCAGCCATGCGGATAAAACCTTATGTAAGTCATACTTAAAAAGACGTGGGAACTTCGGACACACAAAACATCGGAACGGTCGCTTCGATTCCTAAACAAACAGAAAAACTTTTTAAATATGATGTACCGTTACGCATTCAATGTATTAAAATAGACGCGCTCTACTTGTATATTACTTCCACAAAAGCACATTCCAAGTAATAAAAATCTGATTTTAGACGCCGGATATGACCAGATCATTAAATAGATAAATACAGAAACAACAGGGGGCCGGTAGCAAATGTTCGGCACTTCGTTGGGAACACTGGCAGTTCACGTCGGAGGAGCTACGCTTGATCCGTTTCCCAGAAATTGCCGGCTTCGCTTATGAATTTATGTGCTTTAGTCGGTGTAATAAAAACGGATTTTTCCTCTACAATCTCGCTGAAAGAATGGCTGATGCGCCCGGGAGTTATTTTATGTAACGTTCCGTTTGTCTTTTAACGCGGAGTATTGCTGCACTTTTCCGATGGTTTCATAATATTTTATTAGTCGGTGGAAGAAAAGTTTTCGAAATACGAATATTTATAATAAAAGTATATAACGGAAAAAGACAAAATCTACGGAAAATATATTGTCATTGTCCGAATAAAAATGTAATTAAAAACACATCATCTTCGACAGGGAATAATAGTCTTATGTCTCGTATCGTAGCGTTTAACGGTCTAATTCAAGATGACGACATCCGTTTGAAATAAAAAAAATGCTATCGAATCAACAGTTAAGTACATAAATTCCTTCCTCGTTCATTTACGGACACACCGTCGTACCGACGCCTCTATATCAGGATCCCCAAGTGTCTCTAATCGACACAAGTCCCTTTTTTTTCTCAAACCGCGTCCCACGCCGATTCCCTTGAAAATCGAATCGGACACAAGGTCGACCGCGCGTCCCGCGCGACAAAAGAAACGAGAGTACAATTCAATTACTTTAACCCAGCTCGCGTCGACCCCCGCGCGCGCGCGCGCGATAAATAAATGGTTCATCGCCTCAATTAGCCCCGGCGCTCGCGCGTCGCGCGAGCCGCGGGTAATGAGCTTATGACCCACACTCGTCGCAATAGCCTCCCAGCAATTAAGAGCAAAAAGCGCCACTCCCCCGCGATCGACACACGGCGCACAGTGAATTATCCCTCGTTTGTCACTTAGGAGTTCGGAAAGCGGGCAACGCGCTGCCCCGCGCGCAATTACGGCCCGCGGCAGCTCTCTCTCTCTCTCTCTCTCTCTCGCGCATATATATTACTCGTCGCTATAAAGACAAGCGGCGGAGGCGGGGAGGGAGGGGGGACAGCGGCGACGGAAAATCCAGCGAGCGTAGACAGTTTGCCGCAGCGGCGCGAGGAGAACTGCAATTCGTTTCCGGCGCTCTAAATTGAATCGCACCCCGCGGTCGGAACTAATACGTATAACCCCTCCCCCCCCCCCCCCCCCCCC
>UCOM01003220.1:0-19420 GCA_900474385.1 Ormyrus pomaceus | reverse complement strand
TATAGATAAATATTTCGAAAAAAAATTATTAAAATTATTTATATCTTGCCGCAAATATTGAATAAGTTAAAAGTATTTTTAGATTAAAAAATAAATAAATAAATAAATAAAATAAAATAAAATGAGTAGAAAATGGGACATTTCATTCTCTTAAATGAGTAGAAATTGGGACATTCACCTTATTGAGATTGGGGCTGAATTGCGCGCGCTTATTGCGCTCGGAAATGGTGATTCTTTGGCAGATTTTAAATTGACTGATTTATCTTATTTTAGTAAATATTCCGTTTGAATTCAAATCATTATTGCAAAAGATAAATTCGATTTAGACAATGAAATGTAAAATTTCTGTAAAATCTCGACGTTTGCAAGTGAATGTATACCAATTTAATCAATTTAATGAGAATAAATTAAAAATTTTTGACAAAAACAATTAATATCCTGCCAACGTAACTGAATCGAACGAAAACGCTTCGAACCGCGACGCACGTGCAGTATATACAACAAAAGCGAGAGAGAGAGAGAGAGAGAGAGAGAGGCAACGAACCTGTCTGGGCGCGACGGCCTGATAGAGCAGGACGGTCGCGTAGGCGGTGAGGAGCACGAGGACGAGGGCCTGGAGTCCCCGGCGGCCGGTGAGTAGGCCTCCCCGCGGCATCGCGTCCTCCGACCCCTTGGGGGGCGGACTGCCCCCGAGGGGCCCCGCCGCAGCTGCCGCCGCCGCCGCCGCCTCCGCGTCGAGCAGTAGCGGCTGCCTCTTAGCGGGACAAACGGCGCGCCGCCAGTCCGCCACCGAGTCCGCCAGGATGCTCATGGGGAGGACCAAGTGGACGACGCAACGGCGACGCCGCCTGCATAAGCCCGGACCGCTAAAGTCCCGTCTGCTCTGCAAGCCAAGGGCACTCGCTCGACGGACGACACCTGCCGCAAGCTCTCTTCGAATCCCGATCGGACCGAGAGGCAGCTTGTTTTTCAACGAGCTTCGAGTCTAACAGTCTTCGGTCACTCTTCACTGGGATTATACTTTCCTACTTTGCACAGTTATTATTATTTTTTCAACATTTCGCGAATGCCTTTGCTGCACTTCACTCGACATGAGAAATCGGTTCGACTTCGAGTCCTTGCTTCGAACGTCCGTTCTGCGTGGAGTTCGAAAAAGAAAGCGCGCGCGCATGCGTATCACTGAGTACACACGCACGGGACGACAGAGTGGCCGAGCCGCGCCGACGGACGACCACCGACTGAAGTCTGGCGCGCGGCCGGCGTAAATACACGCGGGGTAGTGCACTTCGGCAGAGAGAGAGGGAAGGAGCGATATCGCGCGCCGCGCCGCTCGCGAGAGGGACGAGGTTAGAAACGAACCAGCCAGCAGGTGAGGTGGTGGGGGAGGAGCGCCGTGCGTTTATATATATATGTGTGTGCATGCGCCCGCACCGGCCTCCGGGCTCCGGATAACACCGGTCGGGCCGGTGCATTTTTTCGCTTTCGGCTCGATCTATGTAGGTTGTTATACATTTTGTTTGTTGACCCCTCCGGTGGTACCGGCGAACAATGCCGCGCTGGAAGTTGCCTTTGTCCAGCTGCGCTCTTGGCTTTTCGTTTAAGGTGTTTGCGGGTATAAGCTCTTGCGGAGAACTTTTCTCATTTACTCGATTAAGCTGGAGCAATTTAACCGGGAGGAACATCTGAATAAATGGATCGAACTAGACGGAATTATTTGTTTTTTTTTTCAAAATGATATATAAAACTGATAAATTTGAACTTACAATGCAGGTGGAAATACGATGAAACGTTTTTTATGAATTTGGGGTCACTGAATCTGGTTGCGAAATTTCTGTCACGTCAGGATTTCGAGAAATCCTAAAAGTGCAAGAAACGCCGTAATTCTTCATATTCAGAGATTTATCATAAAAAATAAAAATATCCAATAATTTTCTTTACAGATTTTCCAGAAACTATTTAAGCTAAGCTTTAAAATCCACTTTCATTTTCCTCGAACGGATTTTTCGTCTTCATGATTTTCCGTCATGCTAAATTGAATTTTCGAAAAATAAAAAATCCAAAACAGGTTGAAACTCAAACCCTCAACTTTTAATCTCCAAAGTGCTTTATACAACAAAGCAGGCATCAAAGGTTATGAGGAGAGGGTTAAGTGGAAGGTGAAGGGGTAAATGAAAAAATTTTATATAAGTTTTTCTACTATTAGTAAATATGTATCATTAATAATTATTGTATGAAACGCACGAGTTGCATTACCTGCATCTTCATAGAGTCTATGCTTTCCTTCATCTTCCACTTCCAATCTCAAGTTAATTAATTTTTGTTTACTTCCTGTTTAAGTAAAAAAGCGTCAAAATCCTTGCCCGCTTTACAGCATAAAAATTGATCCATTTAAAAAAAAAGAAGGTAAATACGCGGAAAAAATGCAAAAAAAATTCAAAAACCAAAAACATACAAAAAAATAACAAGGCTCACCGTATTAACTTGACCTGTGAAAATTATTTGCACCAATATTTTTTAAAAAGGTCAAAACCGATTAATATATCGCCACTATGGTCTATTTTGGATCGAAATTCATGATGTGATCATCGCATAACTAAAATATTCGAAAACATGATGTGCATAAAAACGGACAGTGGGAATCGTGAATTTTTTTTTACATAAATTGAACTATTAATTAACATTACATTTAAAAAAAGAATTTATATTCAACTTTTATAATGTTTAAATTTAATTTAAAAAATTAAAAATAATATTCAAATATTATTTTTTTTTTGTGAAGCTAAGCGATGAAAATCTAATCCCAGGACCTTCAAGGTTGTAGACAGGAACCTTATTATTATATTATAATAAATTCCCATTTCTTGACCAGTTTTTATTTTTCTTCAAAGGCAGCTAATACTTTCTCATGACACTGCTCAATTTTACAGCATAAATTGGCCAATTTTACAGAACAAATTGATATTGCATTCGTAGTCATTAAAAATAGTGTTTCTATCAGGAGCTGATGTATTTTCATTTTCAATAGAGTCAGTTTTAATTATATTTTCATTTGCACCCATTCCAAGTTAGTACTGCACGAATGCAATAAAAGTAATGAAAAGCTATTTTTGGATAAATGTTTAAGTTAAATATTTATCTTAGCTCACACATGGTTGAATAGTAACACTGGTCAAAAGTTATAACAAAATAAATAAGCATTTGTTAATCTCTTTGATTTATTTCTCCACATTTTTTTGGCATTTTTGATATAATAAAATAATCATTTATCTTTTCATTTAACCAGATACAAAGACTTATGAAACTTTAATATAATATTCTTTTCGTATTAAAACTTTCCAAAAATTTGTTTTAGAACATTTCAAATATTGTGACTTCTATCAGAGTGGTTTCCTTCTTAAATATAAAAATTAACTCCTCTCTCTCTCTCTTTCTCTCTCTCATATTCTTTTAAATTTCTTATATATTTTATTTTTAAAATTAGTATTTTTAAAATTAGCAGACTATCCTGTCATATGTTTAAATCAAGTAAAGTAAAATCATACTGAAAAATTGCGTCCGTAACCTCAAGAAAAGAAACTAGTACGTGGAAAATACAACCATTATTAGAAAACCTTTAAAGTTAAAAACATTTATTTTGATAAAATTTAATCAAACTACGTACAATGAATAAATCATTTTATTAACCACGAATATTACTATATATACTGGATATATATATTAAATTATGAGTAATGTTTATAAAAATTTAAGGAAAAATTTTAGAAAATCAAAACGTTTATTGTATATATATATTTTATTTATAAATAAAATATTTACTTAGTAAAAAATTAAAATAGAACATTTATAATCAGATAAACTACAGTAAGAGATAAATTTTTCGTATTACAATATTTTAATACTATTACACAACATATTTACATTTGTACATATTCACTTCCAGGGTTTGGCAAGGTATCATTTATGTACATAAGAATCGAACACACTTTAATTGTGCATACTTTAATATTGCTCAAAATAATATATAGATATATATTAGCTAAACTAAAGTGTGCACAATTAATAATATGTGTAATAACACACTTAATCTTATGTGTATCATAACATAAAATCATACCTTGCTCGGGACTTTATCAATTCGAAGGAAATGGTAATTACACGGTTTTGTA
Source organism: Ormyrus pomaceus (assembly GCA_900474385.1). NCBI lineage: Eukaryota > Metazoa > Arthropoda > Insecta > Hymenoptera > Ormyridae > Ormyrus > Ormyrus pomaceus. The sequence continues at coordinate 15,254 of UCOM01003220.1, read as the reverse complement.
AATACATATTTTACGTATATTCGAAAAACCACTGTTTAAGCAGTCTAACAAATCTTACTATATTTGATAATATAGCAAAATTCAACATGTTATTCAATTGAATATTAAATTTGTTTAACATGTTAAAAAAGATTATTTCCAACACGAAGAAATTCATGTTAAAAAGATCTTATGAATGAAATTAAAAGAACATTGTCAATATTCAAAAATTTCATTATATCGCCATTTCCTATAAATTCACATTACATTGAAAATATTTCTTGCATTAAAATATTTCACGTTGCTTTTTTTCGCAATAAAACAATACTGTTGTAAAGTTTTATAGCTGGTCCAAGCCTTAATCTAAGCAAGGATACCAAGTCTTCTTGAGTCATCATTAAGAAAGCTTCACCGTCAATGTTCTAAAACAATAGAAAAAATAAACCGTAAATATATTAAATAATTAAAATTTTGTAATATTATTACTAAATTAAACTTAAAAATAATTTCAACTTACATGCTTTCTAAATGTAGACCCAATTTCCCTGCAGTTTGGTAGGCTTAGAATAAATTTAATTACTTCTTCATTGGACCATCTTCGAGGGTTTGTTGTTTGTTTAGAAACAATCCTATTTAAGGCGCTGCTATGTTTTGCCCATATATGAGGGGCATCTGGTAAAGGATTATACCCTGGATTATAAACAGAATGATATATTTCCATTCGTAATTGTTTATCTGACATATTAGAAGCATATGGTACATTTGATGTTCCAGAATCATTAGAATTTAACATAGACATAATTCCAGAATCATCGTTCAGTTTTCTGAAAAAGTAAAAATAATATGTTTAATTATGTAGTTAAGATTATATCATATTTTTTATACAATTTGTTTTCTATTTTCTATTTATATTTACCGCTTTTTTCGCTTTCTGATAACTTCATCATCATCGGTTTGGGCGTCACTGTTATTTCGCCACTTGCTTCCAACATGTCTGAAAAATAAACAAAGAACAAATTTTAAAAAATGCAAAAACCACTTAATTTAATAATAAAAAAATATAAATATTATTCTCGGTATGTCCTTACCTGTCAGACATTTCTATTTTTTCGTTCTTATCTGACAAATCTCCTTCCTCTTGTTTAATATTTTCAATTTTAATAGATTTATCTTCGAAATTTAAAAATCGTTTCTCTGGCCGATCTGTTTTTACTTTTTCTTGTTTTTCTGCTTTTATTCTTTCTAATATTATTTCATCTTCAACATCATTTACTTCATGTTTTAAACTCAATCGGTCTGTTACCGTTTTGATTTTATTTAAATTTTGAGGCGAATAAGGACATCCAGATGCAGAATTATGAGTTGCAAATTTAGGCCCTTTCACATGCCCAATACCACGGCATCCAAACGTGCCACATTCGGCCCGATTATTTAAATTATCTTGAGCTAAAATAAAGAAAAATAAAACAAATAAATACTAAATAAATTTTTTTACTAAAATTTTCAAGGATAAAATATTAAAGAAAAAATTACTTAATGGTGCCTCTAACGGGTGCCCGGTTTTAGAACACCAACCCATAGGATGAATGTCAGTTGAATCATCATCAACCCAATATGCATGATTTTCAGGCCATCCATCAAATCTAATTTTTATCCTGTAAAATATTTTTACAAAAGGTAAATATAAAAAATATAAAATTAAAAAAAAAACATTATATTGAATTAAAAGTTACATGGCGTAACTTACATGTGATCCTTTACGTCTTCTACGGTCGCTACTCTAATTAATTGGGGTAATCTTTTATCGACGGCTTCTAGTTTCATTCCACGCTTAAACCCGCACGGTGGCCGTTGTTTGAAAGCTCGTGCAGGTGCCGCTAAAGAGTTCGCATTTCTTAAATATGCATCCCAAGAAAATGACTGAGGATCTTTGAAGTCTGTAAAATATTTATACAAATTATTCATTCTATTATTTTTAATTCCGTATGTTATATTATAAATAATGTTCTACAATTACAAAAACTTACAATTAGGCGGTGTTAAACTGTGTCCATTGTGATGGCACCATCCAACTGGGTGAATATAAGGCGAACTTACATCTGCCCAATAATCATATACATCATCCCAAGAATCAAAGTGGACTAATATTCGTGAATCCATTACACCTGATACACTTGCGACACACACTAAAGATGAATGCTTTCGATCCACTGCTTCAAGCTTCATTCCAACACGAAAGCCAGTCGGAACCATAGACTAGAAATTTTAATGAATTGTTTATTTCAAAATAGTATTTACATTTACAATTTTAAAATGTGAATTTAAGATTTTATGTTTTAATAACAAATACAAATATAATATTAAGACTTACGCTTTTGCTTGAAAAAAGTGTTTTGGGAGCAGCTGTAGCTTTGCATATTTTAAGATATGCATTCCAATTAAAATTACTTTGGACATAGCCTTTCGGTGGATGCAGTTTATGACCATTTTTTTCCGCCCAACCAACAGGGAAAATGTCCATACTATCCGCATTAACCCAAAAATCAAAATTTTCAGCGTACCCATCAAAATGTAACCGAATCCGGTAACCTAAATACGAAAATGCATTTTTAGTATTATATAAGTAAATTTGAATATAAAAAATATAAAAATTTGTGTACTTACCTACTGTTTCTGCAACAGTTAATACACAGTAATGAGATGGATGATTTGGATCAATTCCTTCAAGTTTCATCCCAACTTTAAAATTATTCTTACTGTATGGGAATGCATCTTTGAATAATTTTACTGGTGCAGCTTTAGTTTTGGTATGCTCTAAATATTTTGACCAAGAAAACCCAAGTTTTCCAGTTTGCCATGGATATTTGGATTCGAATTCTCCTTGACTTTCTTCATCCAAAACACTAATATTTGTATCTTTTGTATCATCTTCTTCGTCACTCACTTCTGTTTTTATTCGTTCTTGCAATTTGTCACATTTCTCTTCGCTATCTTTGGATTTTTCATCCATATCTATTGATTTTGTACTTGATTCTTTATTTTTATCTGAATCTTTTGATGATTGTTCTTGAAGCATCTTCTTTCGTTTTTTTTTAGGTCTGACTTCTTTGTTGCTAAAAGAATAAAATGACTTTTTTTAAGAACTTTTTCTAAAAACATTTTTTTAAAAACATTTTTTAAATATATTTATAAAATATAATACATAAAAAAATTAAACTTACTTCTGGTCTTTATCTTTGCGTAATTTCTGCTTTATGGCTTTAAGGTAATCTGTACATACAGGACTGCAGGAAGTTAGAGTATCAAACTCTGCAGCTAATCCATGACAGCCACAAGCTTCGCAACAATAAAATGTATCTACTGAATTACTACGTGTTCTTTTGCCATCTACTGTCTGTTCATTAACGATAGTTGGTGTACTTGATTTAGAAGAATTTTGTGTTACGCACATGTTCTCCTTATCAATAATTTCTTCATTACTTTGTTTGGTTTTTTCTTCCATCTCAACAAAACCGAATTCATTATGCGTAACCTGAAAAAAGTAAAAACAAAGTTATTGTAAATATTATACTTAATAAATTTATGAGCTTAGTATTTTTCTACAATATTTATTTAAGTAATTTCAGTGTTTTACCTCTGAAATTGGTTTTTGCTTATTTTTTTCAGGCATACTTAGATTTGTTACCTTTAACATACTGCTAGGTAAACTGACATCATCTTTCCATTCCAAAATTTGCGAAGTATCATAATTCAAATCATTTTGTGGTGCTGAATCCTCATCTATTTCTTCATCATTTATGTTGCCATTAATCTTTTCTGATTTTTCAATCACCTCAACATCTTTTAGATTTCCTTTAAGTATTTCAATTTTTATTTCATCAGATACTGAAGGACGTTTTGGTTTTTTCTCTTCATTTTGGATAACCTTTATTAAAGTAATGTCATCATCACTTTCTTTATCTTTTTTCTTATCCTTTTCATGTTCAGACTCAGAAGTATTTATTTCTTCCGCTGCAGATTCTCGAGGAGGAGATTTTGGAAAAATCTGTTTTTTTATTCGCTTTTCTCCTGAATTACGTAAAATGTTGCTTATCGTCTTTTTGCGTTTTTCAGAATTATTGCACTCATCCTTTTTAAGGATTGGAGTTATTACAGCAGAATCTGGATTTTCTGTGATTTTAATACTATCCCCACTATTACTATTTTTAGGTACATTTAGTAAGCTCATTTTTGCAATTGGATGAAGAGGAGGTGGATTCGCTGTGGCGTTTGATGTCTTTGATTCTCTTAGAACTGTAATAAATACATTTATAAGTATAAGTTAAATAAAATAATAAATTTCTATTCATAAAAATAGGGGAAAAATACTAAGAAATTTCGTATTAGCTTAACCCAATAATAAACAGATTGTTTTAAGTGTGCAAACAGATTTAAATGTTGCATTTATTTATTTTGCATTCAATAATCAAATTAAAAAAAAATAAAGATTTTTAAAAGTTTTTAAATAAAAAAAGGAACACAAGTCAAGACCATGATTATTTTTCTTCCATGTTTCTACATTGCAATAAATCATTGTAATTAACTATCTTTCTGTATTTAAAATTTTTTTATGCTTATATGTATAAACATGTAAAAATCAAATATATTTTCTAAATTTTATAATAATCTTTGGCATACCAGTTATTGTACTCTTTGCATCAGCGTTGATTTGCCCGTTATTAAACTTGAAATTGAAGTTTGGCTTAAAATTGAGGCTTTGCTTTGCAGCAGTGGCACTCTGTTGTGGAATACTCACAGGCAGTAATAGATTAGTCACATGTTTGGAAGATTGATTTTGCAAATTATTAGAAGTACTGCTTGTTGTCTGTGCCACATGAGAAACAACTGGTGCGATAACTAATTTAGACTTTTGAATTTGTGTTGAATTTATTGTTCCTGCATTGGCATAAGATCACTTAGTAAGTATTTGTCTAATATTTTCAAAAACTACATTAAATATTTTGAATTTTTACAAATTTTGAAAAATGTTTTGATTTGATTTGACCAAATTGAAAAAGGTAATGATTCCTCACAAAAGTTTATAATATTTATTGATAAATATTAAAATATTTTAAGAACTTAAATATGTTTTATAAAGTATTATATATTACCTGCTGGAATCACAACAGAATCTCTAGATTTGGATTTGATAATTGTATTAAGATAAGTAATTCCTGACTTTGCTCCAGCCTGAGAGTGCACTTGACTTTCTTGTGAACTGAGTGGCATTATCTGTGCACCAGATGCATTCGACTTTCGAACCAGGATATGCTTCTGTGACTGTACTGGATTTGAGGAATTAACAGTATTGATTTGTCGACGAATAGTAATAGGTGGCTGAATTTGAGTTTGACTTTGCTGTATTTGAACTGGCCCAAGACCATGAAGTACAATCTAAAAAAAAAAAAAGAAAAAAAACTCATATTGTTTTATAAAATTACATATATATATATTTATACACCAAATTTCCCTATTCCATTTGTATATCGAAGCAAGTAAATCTTAATAGAAGAAAGTATAGAACTTCTAAAAACATTGTTAACTTTACTTCTTTTCTAAAATATTCAATATAAAATTTTGCTCTCCTTGATAAAACTGGATAAACATATTGTTTCAGAATAACAATCAACTGTTATGTTTTGTAACAGTTGATTGTAATTATTCTGAAACATTATTCATAAATTATACTAAAATTTTTCAACGCTTGCATGAAGAATTTTGTTTTTCTTTTATATTTAGCTGGCATAAGATTAAAAAAATTATAAAAATATTATTTTATTTTTTCCATTAAGTCTATCTTATATATATATATATATATATTATCATCATTTTTTTTAATGTAATGAAATATCTTTTTAGTTCTTTGAATAGCGTGAAACAAAGAATAATTTTTCTTAACTTATTATATAATATATATTGATTGAAAATTATGAAATGTAAAACTCTGAAAATAACAATAATAATGCTTGTGAAATCCTTGTGTAAGTTTTATGAAGAAAATGGTTTTTTATTAATTCATTGTGAAATATATATGTTAATTATGTCACATCTACTGATTGCTCTATAAATTGTCATGACTGCTGTTCAAATAAGATAAATGTATACATATACATATATATAAGTTTATAATTATAAAAAATTAATAATTATTTAAGATAAACGTATTAAATATATATTTTACATTTCTAATTGTTTTTTACAAATTCTTAGATAAATAAATAACAAAGAAAATTTACAATATAGCCATAGAAACTAAATTTGAAATATATATAGTTTTTAGTGAATTTATATGTGTCTTTCAATGTGACATAATTCCAACCATAATTATATGCAAATTATGCTACATATATTTAGGCAATAAAAAAAAAAAAAAAAGAATAATTAGGTTATATTCGAAAAAATCATTAAAGCTAAATATTTGGGAGTAATTATCATGTAAACTATGATCAGATTGCACTATAAAGTCGAAAAAACTATAATTATGAAAACTCACTTAGAACTACAGTAAATCTGACATATATACAGTTATATAAATTCTGCAGTTTCAAAGATTGAAAATAAGTCGCCGAGAACTCCTAAGAAACATTAGAAATGCCCGAAAATCGAAAACGAGGAAAGTGTAAAGTCTCTCTTGTCAACGTGTTGAAAAACATGTAATGGCATTGCAACTCGATTTCCAGCGTTTAAGCTCTCGGCGTTCGCGCGACTTTACATAACAGGGTGTACCTTTCCTAGGCGTCATTCCCTTCTTCATACCACGGCAAACTCCCTCGACCAGTTATTTACAATTAAGAATCGAATTACACTTCGGAGGCTCGCGCTGCGAAACTATCCCAAAGCGCGAGAGAGCGAGTCCCATTTCAGCGCTTCTACACACACAGGCCGCAGAGGCGCACACAGTGACGCCACACACGTTAGGTGCTTTAGCGCGCGTCCAGATACACAGACGAGAGAGGCCTGCGCGCGTTAAGGAGCGTACGTATGTGCAATGTGCGCCCCGTTTAGAAGTTTGTTCTTTTTTTAAAAAGCAATCGATTCGCTTACCTGGTTAAAGCCAGCTAACTGGGACTTGTTGACGACGTGCAGCAGCGACTGCTGTTGCTGCGGCTGGCTGCTCGGCCCGTTAGCGCCGTTCGACTGATTTGCAGGCAGCTTTCCCTGCTGGATGTACAGCATTGACATCACGCGCGTCGAAGGTTCGTCTACTGCGGCGGTGGCGGTGGCGGTGGTGGCGGCGGCGGCGGCGGCTACGGCGGCGGTTGGGCTACAGCCGGAGCTCTCGGCGCTCAGGCTGCTGTTGCTGTTGCTGTTACTGTTGTTGCTCGGACTCACTATTTCAACAGACAGCTCCGTCATGCGGTTATCGCTCGCATCGTCCACCAGAATCTCCTCCATTCTGAAAATATCAAAGATAAGCGCGGAGCCGTTTTAGAGCTGCGTAATTCCGAAGGGCGCACGTGTAATTTTCTGATAATCTTTCATTTAGCAAAATATTTTATTAGCTAATGTTATTAAATTCAACTTTCTACCTCAACGCCGTCAAAGTAACAACTTCTCATTATGAACATAATCAAAATGGAAGGTTGCTGCTAAGAGCGAATCATAAAAGTTAGGTTAATATAAGGGCTCTCAAAAAAAAGTATTAATTTTATTTAAAGTATGAATTACTAACTAAAACAACAACAATAGTTGTTGTTTTGTTGCATAAGACGCATTTGTTTATAAATAGTAATCGAATGACAGACGAAACGTAAAACATGCACGTGTTACTTGTCCTACAAATGTTTAAAATATAAAACACAAAAAGTTACTTAATGAAGCAACAATTATATTCATGCTTCATAGTATTTTAGCATTTATTCAAAAATCTATTCAAGGAATAGCAAACATGACGCGATTACATTAAGTACGATAATCAATACTTATACAGAAGGAAGCTAATTTTTTTTTTCCTTTTTAAACTTGGCCTACATATTTATTACTCCCAGTCATTAAAGAAGTATTAAAACTTCAATTGAGTACGCTTCGGGCCTAACCATCATCATAATGTTGTGCAATATATTCATAAGTTCCCCTTTCTCTTTTTCTCGAAATTCGAAGTACACAAAAATAACTTCTACGCGACTCAACGACAGATTCTTCTATATCTCCATTCTACGTCAACTATTCCGAAGTGACCGCAGCGTAAATGTGTCAGTATGCTTCAACTACTGCCCACATCTCGCTCGAACTTCAAAATCGATAAATATCGACGCTATCCCAAAATCTACCTCTCCTACCGAGCTCCGTTAAAAATCATTAAAGTTTCGCTCGGGAACAAAGGAATCGTGCGAAAAGCGTGCACGGAAAACCGGGGGGCTCGAAGCGAAGTAGCGGATAACGGAGTCGGAAAAGCCAGAGGCGCGCACGGCGAAAAATCGATGGCGCGCGCCGTGGCAGCTGGTGTTCGCGCGTGTGCCCTGCTTCTCTCTCCTCGTGGGAGAGCGCTGCGCGCGCGCGGCCGAGCCAAAAGGGAAAGCGCGCTTGCTTTTCCTTTTTGTGTGCGCCTGCCGAACGCGTCGCTCGTCCGCGCGAGGAGAATGGTCCACGTGACGCACACCACGAGCGCTCGGACTCTAAGATGGAGGCCCGGAGTCGCAGCGGTGCGCGCCGTTTGAATTCTCGCGCGCACCGACTTTTTCAACACACCCCCCACCCCTTCTCCGCCGGGCCAGTTATAGAATATTCCCTCGCGGCTATTGGCACATCTCTGGAAGAATGTGCCGGTGCAACTGTCTCCACGTGCGTTCGTGTGGGTGACCGGGCCCTTTTTTTTAAATCTCTCCGCCCTGCCACCTGGCTTTTAAATCGAACGCACGCCGAATGAATTTACACGTAGGCGGTATCTTTCGCTTTTGAACGAACGTATACTCGCGGAAGAGACGACGCAGATAAAAGGTGAGCGGGGTGATGCTTACCATAATACAAGTGTGCACGACAAATGCTAAGTGCAGGATCTATCTCGAGAGGAATCGAGAGAAGTTTGACGGAAGCGTCAGAGATTACCCGTTCGACTTCTGCCGTGCGATCGCACCGCGAGCAGACAAGCAGTTTTGCACTAGAAATGATGGGCAAGGGTGTCGGACGACTTTTCCTCAAGGAACTGACTGAAAAATCGCGTGGCAGAAGGTGCGAAATTGCACGCTTCGCGCAGCGGTGAGCAACACACGAGTGGCGAACGTTTACTTCGGCCGCTGCAATTCCGCGGTGTTGCCGATGTATAAAGTTTTGCTGAACGCAGTGCGCGCGCACTTTACACCCGCCAAGTTTGAAACTTCGACGCCGATGCGTGCTGCTGGAGTCGCAGTAAACTTATAAAAAAATCTGGATAAATTAAGTCGAAGGAAATAATACAATAAAATAGACGATTTTTTTTTTTCAAGGTTTTTGACGCCGCCCTTTTCACAGGGAATAAAAACGTAAACTTCTGATTTATTTCTTTTATTTTACAGCAAAAATTTGGTGTGTTTTATTGATGAATTAGTTTATTGAAATGATTACTGAATATTGTTTCTGATTAACAAAATGAAGTATAATATCGTGCAATTAAATACATGCATTTTGCATGCGAAGTACATGTAAAGTAATACAGGGAATCTTGATACAGATGGCGCTGAGAAAGGAAGAAAGGAATACGTTTATAGTACATCAAATATGCAACTCGAAGAAATTCAATAATAGATACTCATACAAAGAATAAATCGTAATGGCGAGTATTCGCAGTTGCTGTATTACAATGGCGGAATTATTTCGCGTAAATATTTTGTCTAATTAGTCTACTTGTATAAATGGTTCCAATTGATTATAACGTAACACAGCGTTCTGTTTTTACCTTTTTAATTCCTTTAATTTTTTAAATATTTATAAGCCAAACATAAATAAGTAAATAGTTTCTTTAATTAAATTTTTTGAACAAAATTTTTTATGTTACTGAAAAATTTAATAGACATAATTATAATTAAGAATTATATGTAAAAATGTCTAAAATTTATAGACAATGTGTAAGTTAGAAAATTTAGATGTTATTTAATTATTTTTGTATATCATTTTCATTTATTAATAAAACTTCTCAAAAATCATTATATAATATTAAAGAAAACTATATGGCCAGAAAACTTGACTCTATGTTTTACTTAACGCTTTTTAAATAATAACTTACACAGTAAATTACATTTCAGTCGATATTTTACTTAAAAATTAATGATTTTCTCTGAAAAATTTTACGTTTAATTTTAATTACATATTAATTAATAATTTTATCCAACATTAAAACAATAATTATACAATGAAAAGAAAAACTAAGTGTAACGTATCTAAAATTGAACTAAAATTAAAACCTCTTTTCTCCGAGCAATAAATCAATTTTCTAACATAAACAATGCTCTCCGCGTTGTAATACATACCGAACAAAACCGTAATCTTGAACTCGACCGGGGAAACTTAACCTCCACACAATCTTTACTCGGGAAAAGCCGATAATTTGGAAAAACTCGCATCTATTCACATGCAACTAGCAGGCTTCGTTTCCATCAAGGAACCAAGAGACTCGGAGCGCGCAAAAACCAATGTTTCTGGCCAATCGTATGCGTGCAACGCTTCTCCCACTTCCAGAACGATCGATTCGACGGGCGGCGCGCGCGCGCTTCTCCTTGCCAAAGGTGTATCACGGCGCGAAACGCCACAAATCGTGACTGGCTTTGCGTTCATTACGGAAACAAGAACAAAAGGATTTTAAGTACCTAAATAATTGTTATGATCTTAAGGATTGTTCTAGAAAATAATTTTTTTTTAAAGGGACCGTACTTAAAAGTTGTTTGCTATATGTTGGTCGACGGGTTAAAATACGCCATTAGCTGAGTGAAATTTATGATGAGTAATGTTGAAGATTGTTTTAGAAGGTAGTTTTGGTAGTTAAGAGGTAGTCGCAGTTGCTCGCCTCATTAAATACTCATTAGTTGACAGATATTTATAAAGGGTAGGTGTGAATGGCAGGTATATGGAAATGAAAAATATATATTCAAGATTTCAAAAAAGTACTTGTGTTTAGATTGGTTTCTATGTTCGTTTTTTAAAAAAAAATTATATATTTAAAAAAATTTCATAAACGGTATGTACCAATGTTAAATATTGGTTTCTATTTTTAAATTTTAAATTTACTTTGCCGTATCTCATAAAATTATATAGAAACGTCTTGCGACTGCGTTGCTTGCTAATCTTGCTATGAAACCAGCCATTCTCACCAAAAAACTAAACATTTATTAAATACTCGTATTAAAAGCATTTTTTGAAAATAAAGGTTTTAATTATAATTGCTACAATCGAAAGTGGCAATTTTATAATATTTGCATTTTCATTATGTTTTTGTTACATGATGTGTCTATAGAATAGAATGCGGGGGTGAACGACCTAACCTGAAAACACTTACATCGAATTTGCATCTGTTATATTATACTACAAATGCAAAAATTGCAAGTTGAATTAAAAAAAATGTAATTTCAAATAATTTTACCCTATTAAGAATAATCTTGAGTTAGTTCGTTACTAATTTATTTTATAAAAATATAATTTAAAAAATATGTCAGTTTTCTGAAAGATCGATATAATTATTTATTACATATTATACATTAATTATCCAGAAAGCTAAAAGAATTTATTTTTTTTTTTTACTTTGTTTTTCATATATTTATTTCAATTTTTCGAAACGAAATTAACTTTCTTCCTACATTTACGAAAGAAGAAATAAAACAACGCTTTAATACACGTCTTTAAACTTAAAATAAATTTATTTTTGTTATAAAGCATAGCAAAAGAATAGAAAACAAAAAAAGAAGCAGAAACTCGGATGAAAAAATATCTGTATCCTAATTCAATATACTTACAACCAATGCACTGACTTTTGCACCGCTACTCTCCGGTGACTGATTAAGAAATTCGATTGCTTTGCGGACCCGGAGTTTGAACTTTGAGAACAGTGTTAAACAGCGATCGAAAATACCGTAGCACAGACTTTCTTAGACATTGATACTAAACGATTGAAAAGCTGGCGTAAAACTAAAAAGCCCTGTAAGCAGCCCGGTACTAAGCGTTGCCTCTTCCAATAGCCATCCCCCTCCCTGCCCCCCGCGAACAGATCGAGTTGAGCGCGCAGTCGTTTCGAGCGCAGGCGCAAAACCCATCAGACGACCAGACGCTCTCTCTCTATATTCTCGCACTTTTCCCCGTAGAAGGAATTTACGAGAAATTTAGTAAACGTTTAGGGTAGTAAATCTCTCATCATGCTTTTTTTTTCCTCCAAGTGGCTATGACTTTTGGCAAGTGCATACATTTGAGAGAGCCGAGCAGGTCGGCCGACAGCGCCTCTTACGGACGCCCGCACAATTCCACGATTACTTCGTAGTACACACTGTACGATGGATCTGCATTTGCCCTATAAGTCATGCATGCTTGTGTGTAAGTACGCGCGCACACATCCCTTACTTTTTGCAAAAAAATGCGTGCAACACGCAAAATCAGGTGTGATTGGGGTAAATTTCAACTTTTTGAATCGCAAAAGATCGATATCCGAGATCAGGCGTTTGAAAAATAATGTGCAAATGTACGTTGCTATGTTTGATGAAATTATTTCTGATAATGTACTCGCATCTATGCGCATAAGTAATACTTGATGTTTTACGGGCCGGAATAGAAAAAAAACGTGGAACGTTTTGGAAAGCTTTTGATTCGTGATTCACTGTTCCTTGTTATCTAATGTTATTATACGAAAGCTACGAGCAGAAATTTTTATTCGAAATTTTTTTTTAATACAAAATAGTGTTTTTGTATTAAATACAATTCAAATTTTGTATATTTTAAACGTTTGAGGTTTCAATTTAGATTGTAAGGACTGTTGATATATAGTTCCCAGCACTATACTTATACTCTTTTTTGCGTTACCTAAGACTCCAGTAAAACAGTATTTACGCTAAAAGTATAATAAAAAATACTCACAGATATCCTCGTTGTTAATCGAATCTCGTATTCCTCTTCTACACTATTCTTTTGCAATAATAAAAAAACGCCGGGCGTCCAATTGTGCCCGTTGAAAAAAACAGAGGCAGCGTAGGTACCGAATAGACGGCAGTTTGCGTCTCCACTCTGTAGCTCGATTTCTTCGACTGTAACCCGCGTTAAAAGGAAAACAGCAACACTGTCGGACACTGCCGGCGACTTTCGAGGGTTTACAATCGCAGTTTCCCTTATAGCAACTATCCGGGGGTAGTTTTTCGCGCAGTCGACGGACTCACGTTTTAAAGTTGTCAGTCGCCATCAGCTTTACAGCGCCCCTGTGTGTGAACACGAATTGTTGGTGTAAGTGCTTTAGATATGGACGCAGGCGTAAGCGCGCGCGCTTACAGTTTGTCATCTCTCTCGCATTCCGAATCTTAGGCTGCGCATGCGCAGCAGGGGTTTCTTGCCTCTCGATTGATAAAGCTTCTGTCTACAGTGTTTTTCATGCGTCATCGAACGTGTGCCAACGAGTTTTGGCCGAGTATGCGATTCTCCGTTAGAGCAACGGAGACGAAAATATATGACGAAACGTCAAGCGTAGACCGCTTGAGGAGTCGTGTAGACGCTGCTTAAAAATCAAACCTTTTTTTTATCTATCTGAAGTTGGCATTTGATTGTGAATACGTCTTTCTCTTCCCTTCGCGACTTCATAGCACGCTATTGCTTTTTAGACTCGAAAGTTACGCGTCGTTTTGCGAGCTGATTCGAAATTTTAAAATTCTAAACTTACAAGGTAATTTTATATTAAAAATGATAAAAGCAAGAAGTTTTTGTACATTACACTTCGTCTTTCTCAAAAAAAGTTACTTTTGTTAAATAAAGCAATTTATTAGTGAAAACTGGCTAAATTAGTTATTTAAAGATAATAAAAATCTTCTATTAAGAATCTTGTCAATAAAAATGTAAATAAATTATTAAGATAGAAAATACTAAAAAAGATCAAAGATCTAATTTATTATACAGTTAATTCTTAAATTTGCATGCTATTATTATTAATTCGTTATAAATGTTACTTTAAACGATACTGACCATTAGACCATATTAAAGGGACTATAATTTTTAGAAATTTATTGAAAATGTACAGTAGCAAAAATAAAATGAATGATCACTGTATAAACTTATCTCATGAAAGTAAACATTTTTTTTTTTTTACTTAATTCAAATAAATGATTCTGCTTAACAAAACTGCTGTAGAAACACTTCCAAACGAAAAATATAATAAAGTGAATAAAAATCCGGTGTAAGTCAAAAGGCTACTTGCCTATTAGTGTGTGTTTACTGTTTATGAGTTATTCCTCCAGTTCTCCACTTTATCTCGGAAGTCAAACCTGAAAACGAGAAATGCAGCTCGAAGGTGTTCACTGAGGTGGCTCGATGACATAAAAGATACAGTTTACAGGCCTAAAGTAGGTGTGTACAATGACTGCTCCAAGTGGCGTCACTTATTTTCTTTTGAACTTTTGAACAGGATGATCTCATATATATATTATTTCTGTCTTTTCGCCTCTGAGGTGACAGGCTGACAGGTGAGGAAGTATTTTACCCTTTATCGTAAATAAATTACGACGTGTTTACAATGTATAGTATAATACCTCGTTTTTAAATTCTGACGAACAAATTATAAACATCGAAAAACAATTTTATCATATTTTGAAGTCACCTCTTCAGTTTTCGAACAGTTTATTTCGATTCTTAATTTTCTGGGTTTTTCGGTTGGTAGTCGTAACCAAATGCGCCCTCACTACTTCACCCGCCAACCTTGAATTCCACATACGGTACGTTAAACTACTTGCCTTTATTTACTTCTTTCGAAATTATTTTTACATGTAAATGTTAATTTAAAATTATTATGGAGTAATTTAAAATAAGTTAAGGGGGTTATATACCGAAAAAATTTCAAAAAATCATTTTTTTTTTCATTTTAGTTTTTGATTCTATACTTTATCCAAAACTTAGAAAAAAATTTTCATGCACAAATTTAAAAAATTTTAAAAGTTACGGCTTAAAATGTGATTTTCTTAAAGTAATAAAATTTAAGTTTACTAAAAAAATCACTGTAAAAATAGTTTAATTATTATTTTAACATTATTAAATATTTTTCTATTATGCTTTATTGATTTTCGATACTTTAATAAAAGAATTTCAATTTT
>UCOM01003219.1:0-19449 GCA_900474385.1 Ormyrus pomaceus | reverse complement strand
TCTACCGATATTTGTGCTAGAATCCTCTTACAATTCTAAGTAGATTCTATCTAGCGGATCTATCTGGAATCTAGAATTCTGGCTACAATTTATCAGGAACTTGCTACCAGGGTTATCTGTCAGAAGTTTACCTAATATTTTCTACAGTTCCGAGTCGATTGTAACAGCCTTGGGTCGTATAATATACGATTTAAGCATGGATTTGAAAAGAAAAAAAAATTCTCAGTCAGCGAATTCGGTTTCCGTACGAGGGAAAAATAAAGGGCTGAAGGGAAGGAAAAATTTCAAAAAAGGAGGCACCTGTACAAGACTGGCCATAAAAATAGACTTGGCCAATGTATCTCGATCTGCTTGACACGCTGACGTACAGTCTCTTCTCCCAGGGGTAATGAAAAGACGGCAAACTGGAAGAGAACGAAAAAAGAGAGAAAAGACAAAGTCGATCGCGCGAGACCACCGCGTAGCTATATGTATACGCTGGAGCTATCATCTCCCTCTCTTCTATCTAGCCGGCGGCGGCACGTATACAAGGGAGAAAGAGGAAAGCAAACTCGAGCAGACGCCGCCGGTGAGTTTGGCTCGCTCTGCAATTGCCGGCTTCTTTGCTCCTTCGCTCCTTTGCCTGCAGTGCCGAAATTAAAAATTATTTCGAGCCCTTTTAACGGCTGTTTTCTCCCTCGAGTGGCTCAAGTCTCAATGATAGCTGGTGAGGTAGATTTTCAAAAACATATCAGATTCGAATAGAAGCACTGCGCACTATACGTGTAGAGATGCACATTGAGAGGAGAAGGTATTTTTATCGGCGCCAGAAAGCAGTAGGAACTGCAGCAGCAGCCTCGGCCTCGGCCTCGGTGCGACTGAAGACGCAACCTAAGGGGGCAGCGCTCCAAGAGAGTCTCGCTATAGAGGGGCGGCGCTTTTTACGCCCGACGGTAAGTGAATGACCGGTCAGAGCCGCCTCTCACTACGCGGCCTGTTACGTGTGAGTGCGTGCTTGTGAGGCTGCATTACCTTTCTCGAGCCTCCGTCGTCGTTGTGTGTGCATTTGTGTGCATCTGTGTTGCATGTGTGCCAAACGCGACCTGGGGAATATGCAACGCAGCTTTGCTTCGGACTCTGGCCAACGTTTGCTCGAGCTGGCTGCAATCAAGGTAAGAAAAGTAAACGAGGCCATTTTCGGAACTTGAAGAGTTTTCGGCCATTGATTCGAACATTTTCGGGTCCGTAAGTTGAGCTCCTATATAGTAGGGATCTTCAAATTTCCTTGCTCTTTTAAAAATTCATTTAACAAGGAAGACAATAGTCAATCAAAATTTGTAAAAAAAAGCTTTAGAATTATTAATGTATTCGGAGTTTTAGTAATTATGATGGTCCCGCTGGTTTTCCGACAAGTTTTCCGTCGAATCTCAGCCTAATGCGAGCTGCAACGAGTGCAATCATGATTATTAAGTCAGCCTCATGAATAATCAGCGAACAGCCGGGGTCTCGTCGCTGCTTGATCGTCTCAAAAGATTCAGTCTGCTCTCGTACATTGTTAAGCGGCCGCTCGCGAGAATCTCCGCGGAATATTAACTAACCGACGATGTTTCTTTGATGGCAGGCTGCGACGTCTGCAAAGTTTGCTACTTCGTCCGCTGATCATTTATTTACGGGCGAGAAAAGTATTCCCCGCTCGATTTAGCGGCCTCCGAGCCGGCGACGCCTAATTAGTCCCCTGGCCAGAAAGAGTCCAGAAGAAAGGAGCGCGGAACTTGCTCTTCGCGAGTCGGGATCTGAAATTTCGTCTTTGTACAAGGGATCCCTGTGTGAGAAGCAGATAATTGCCTCCATTGTCGCTTGCTTCGGGCACAGGAAATATTCAAATTTCCGGAAAAAAACTGCTTTGCACGCTTCACTTGCTCAAGTGCCCAGAGGCAGCTGCAACGTTTATTGTAAGGCAATAATCAAATAAAAACGATAATTGGAGTAACTAGTTTGCAAAACTTGAACCCACTTTATTTCGAAAGTAAATATTTGAACCGTCCGCGCGTACCCGATGTGTGTTTAGTCACGTTAATTTATTGAATCGTCTTGCTGCTCGGAAACGGGCGTTATCCGAGTAGCTAATTTTCGCGGAATCATGCCGAATCGTTTATTCGCGGCTGATGCGACGCCCTGGGCTTATTTTGAAAAATGATGCTCCTGGAGGCAAAGCGCACCATCGATAACAAGTGTCCATCAAGCTGTCGGGTCAAATATGCTAAGTGCACATCGACGAAGAAGCTCCTGGATTCTGTACAAAAATCATACCTGAAATTCGTAACGGCTGATATTATTAGAGCCCACAGAAAAGATCTTTATTAAAGCTGGATAAATTTCTTAAAAAATTCATGTCGAAACTCGGAAGAAATTGGGTCGCTCTAAAACGGATGGGAGATCTAGAGGTAAAAACTTAAGCAGCCAAGAGAAATAATAGAAAGGTTGCGCGACACGAAAATTTTAGTAATTCAATGTCTTAACAAGCTCTAGCCTCGCTTCCCCTCTTTTTCCCGCTAGATTTCTTTGGGCGAAGAACGCGATCCAAGAATTTCTTGCTCGCAATGAAACAACTCATCCGCGAGTTTTCTTTTTGCTCGGGAATTAATCGTACCGCCTGAGCAGCCCGATGAGACGACGTGCCGCGAAATCCTGTCTGGGTCACGAACTGTACGCTGCTGCATGCCGGTGTCTTTTTCGAATTAATTATTAGTCGAAACAATTAAGGCACGCCTGCTTTTTCTTTTAGTCCGAGTGAGAGCTAGTGCCGCTTAATTTTTTAAAATTTAATGATAGTGCGCGGATCGTAAATGAAGGAGCTGCTACTGTTTTACGGAGAGAACGCTTCTATATTATTTAACTCTGGCAAATATTGAATAGTTTAATTTGGTATTGCAAGGCGGCAGCTTATACGAGGCGAAATAAATGAGAAAAGGTTGGGAGAGCAGGTATCACGAGGTGCCTTCGCTAAAATTCCCAGCCAGAGTCGAAAATTCGCACGTAAACCAAATAAGGCGGGGCGGAGCGTTTCTCGCTCGGCAAATGAAATGCAATCAGGTCATGCAGCGTGCGAATCTCTTAAAAACGTCGGCTGAACTTCCGTGGATTCTTTCTCTCTAACCTCGGGGTAAGCCCTCTCGCAAGAGGCGCTCGGAGAACTAGAACATCTCCGCGGCGGAAAAAGCCTCGACGCACAAAGGCGCCTTTCGCGCGCAGGATCTCCTCGTAGCGGCAGGTGGATGCAGAGAGAGAGAGAGAGAGAGAGAGGAGTCAAGTGCAACGGTCGCCTAGTCTCTTCACCGTTAGTTCGCCCCTATCCCTTCCGCCGGCATTCCCCGGAGACGTAGCGGCGCGCGCGCGGAAGGCGATAAGGAACAGAAGCCAGCAGCTTCCGCTCTCTCTCTCTCTCTCTCTCTCTCTCTCTCTCTTTTCCCGGCAGAAATTCGCGCCGAGAAAAAGTATACTACAGGGCGTGTGTGCGCGCCAGTAGTTAATGGACCGTGAGGCGCTCGCTCAGGTATTCACGTCGACGTTTTATGCGTTTTCTTGGACTGATGCGTGTGCCATTTTTTCTCGAATTTCTAAAGCCTTTTAGCGCGCTCTGAAAATCCGCTTGAATGTCCTATCAAAGCGAATTTTTTATAAGCGTTTAAGAAAGCGGCCGGTTATAGAAAAATCTAGGCTCGCTGAACTCCGACTCGGATTTTCGCGGGTCGTCCGCCAGCTTTCCTCGAGCAACAGCGGATGTATGTATACGTAGCTGCCGCTGGAATTCGCGTCGGCAGATGTGTAACGGTCGACGAGCTGTACCGCTTCGTCGCACGACGACGACGGACACCGTTGCACGATCCAATCTAATGCGTTATCAGAGTTAATTAGCCGGCGATGCCGCTGCTGATGACAGAGACAATAGGGCCTCTCGAAAATCTTACTCATCGACAATTATCGCCCTCTTCATCAAACTAAATTGCTGAATTTCATTGAAAATCCATCTTCTATTTTACGTATTCGGTCATTTCTTTTATCGACGCGCACACAAGCGCACACATTCATTTGATTTTTAGCACGTTCGTAAATTCTGATCGACATCTTTTATTAAATACTGAACCGTCGCTATATTTAGCATTAAAATAATGCTTTTAAACGATCGAATCGACAGCTTAAAGAGAAAATAATGCGAGTAAAAGGCAAGCTATTTAAAGCCCTATAGTATATTGACAACAAAAAAAAACATCATTCCTGGCACGTAAAAACACAGAGTTATTATTTTCTGCGTGGGTATGTATTATTGTATTATACTGGCCACAATTCCGAAATATGAAAAATCGCATTTCCGAGGCAAAATGCTCCAACACCGGGGGAACGCGTGTCAGTCTAATTATCGTACACGAAAAACCGAACGTGTACCAACAACGAAAACGTTCAGTTTGAAAAAAAAAAAAAAAAAAAAGAAGATTGCCCGGGGCTGCGACATCATGAAAAAGAATCTCGCCGGGAGGGGCGATACGTCATTTCGTACATTTCGTTGATGCGCGGCATTTGCAAAATCGAGCCGTAATCGAGCCGACGATTTATCATCCCCTTCTCCTTCTCCCCCTGGAGGCTCGCGATAAAAAAGCGCTATGTGGCGAAAAGTAAAATCCGATGCACGCGAAACTGACCGCAGAAATATTGAGTGGGAGTTGTTGTTGCGGGACACACATCACGAGCCGAGGTTTTCCGCTCTCTTTTTTTTTTTTTTCTTTTTTTACTTTTTTTTAGGAACCATTTTTTAGATCCGACGTCTGTGCCTGAAAAATCATTTTATCAAATCAATATTACAGATGTCGGGCGGCCGACCGACGCAGCAAAAATTCGAGTGACATGTACGTCATGTTTGACGATAATAAATGATTCGTGTTTTCGTCCTGTTCAAGTGGACGTTGTGCTTCA
This sequence comes from Ormyrus pomaceus, assembly GCA_900474385.1. Taxonomy (NCBI): domain Eukaryota; kingdom Metazoa; phylum Arthropoda; class Insecta; order Hymenoptera; family Ormyridae; genus Ormyrus; species Ormyrus pomaceus. Next base: position 14,502 of record UCOM01003219.1, on the reverse strand, counting down.
TTTTTTTATTAGTGCATCTAATGTCTTTAAAGTGATTTAAAATGTAGGTGGGGTAAAAAAAAAAATGATCTGATATTGAAAATGATTTGAAAGGAAACCATCATTTTATACAAATTAGCATAGTGTTCCCTTGCATGAAAGCTTTCGTACATTAATTTTTTAATTAAAAGAGAAAATAGCTTTCTTCTTTTTTAAGATATTATTTCATTTAAATGCGTCAATATGCATTAAATTTCCGGATCAGACATTATATAAAAAGTTTATAGAAGAGAGTTTAGCCTGTGGTAATAACTTTTTAATGCTCTTAACCCTTTAATGACCATCAGCGTGACAACTCGCCCATCATTCTGGCCTATCAAACAGCTTAAGAGCGCTCTTCGCCTTATTAAGCTCGATTTCAGTTCATCCTGAAATTTGCTACTTCTAATTTAACTTTATTGTACGTACTTAAACAGCTATTATGCACTTTTAGCCCTCGCGAAAACTGTCCAGGAAATTCTTATAAAATAAAGGGCGTCAAAGGATTTAGACAAAGTTTTAATTCGATGCTGCTTGAATGAACTTTGCGTATTTCAAAGAAATCCTGCAGTTACAGCATTGAAACTGTGCCTTGAATTACTAAAAATATACGGATAGATTTAATAAAAATTCCCGGAAATTATTAAATGCTTGGTGAAAAGTATGAATCGGTAGACTCGAATAAAAATGGTTTCGAACTCTTTGATAGGTATATAAAAGATAAAAGTGCGCTCGTTATTCGTGCAGGAGCACTCGCAGTAGCACACGAATCCTCCCGCCAGGGGCACGCAGCATACTTCCGAAAGTTGCGCGCGCATATATATATATATATATATGGGCCTCCGGGAAAGTCTTTAAACTTTCCTCCCATCGAGGGAAAAAGAATGAGGAGAAGAGCGAGTTCGACTTTGAAGTTTGATTAGCGACGCAAACTTTTTCCCGACTCGGTTACTTCCCTCCTCTCTCTTAATAATAATTGCAATTTCGGAAATTTCGCGCAGCGGCTGCGGCGAGCGCCGAAACTACATTTCCGGGATTCGGACAATGAGTTCTAAATTCTTTTACCGCGGGTTCTTCGTTTTAAAAGAGGGCAGTTCCGCTCTCGGGCAGAGTCCCGCCTAACGCTGCCTATAGAGCTTCCTAAGAGGGGAATATCACTGTGCAATATTAGAAACAAAGATGACAGAATCTTTTTAAATTTATACTTGTTTAGTTTTCCATCCAGCTATTTACTCTGCAGCTTGGATCAAGCAAGTCGAAATTTAAAAAAAGTCGAGGAGACGCAGGTGCGGACAAAGAGTTTAGTTACTCACCTGATCGGGGATTTCGGTGAGGTCGTGCAGACTTATGTTGTAGATTGCGTTCCTGCAAAGATAAAAGAGCAGTTTGAGCGTGTGCGGAAAAGAGGAGGAAAGAGGATTAGCGCTCGGCGTAACGCGCCGGGCATGAATTTGTAAACACGCCATTTTCATCACGCGACAGTGTAAAACACGCGATAATGGATTCGCGCGAGCGCCGCCCGTAATTAATAAAAGAGCCCCTCCCACCTTGATCCGCGCCTTTGCGGAGGCCCACTTTTCAATTGCTTTAGCCCTGCTAGCGCGGCAGATTTTCATAGCTGACGGCTGCAGCGTGCACACTCTGGGCTTCTTCAAATTTATTGCTAAAAATATCATCGCGTGAAAAAATGCCCATCCCCTCCCGGCATTATTCGGAATTATAGCTCGCGGCTCGGTCGATGTTTCTATTAGACGGCGGGAAAATGATTCCATTAAGAACCGGCGATTCTTCAACCTCCCCCGACCCGCCGACAGTTGCGCGGCAGTGCATTGCAGTCCATTGCAGGGTTAACCTCCAGATTTATGCCAGGTTATTTACGCTGCCTTAGCACAGAGAGCCGCTTCGTCACGGACGCGATATCCGAGGCGGCGCCGATGAGTTTCGGTTTTCGGTTCCGCCGCACGATAACTCACTTAGGTCTCGGAGGTACTCGGAAGGCGGACTTTAGAGCGAGACTAATGTCGGCTCGGCTGCGCGAGTTTCCGCAGGACAAATTTACGCGATAATGAGTCGCCTAATAGTTGTATTCCAAGGGGCTGAAAGCCCCCCCTCCCCTAACTTTCGAAATTCCCCCAAGGATCGGCGCGGGAACAGCGTTTCCGTGTTTACGAGTGCCGGGCGTCGAAAGTTATGCCTGCAGCTGTGCGGCTTCGGGCTTCTTTTCCGGCGATTGATCGGCCCGGCGCACGCGAGATGCCTCATTTAGAGCGGGCGGTGTCTATTATCGACGAAAATCGACGCGCCTCTGACTTTTCAACATTTTAATAAGGAACAGTCGCTTTCTCGAAATTTCTTCAACGTTCTTACTCACCAAAATCTCTTGACGAGTCATTTCTTCCGAGAATTATAATGCGTCAAAGTTGAAATCGCAAATTTACCAGTACGCCGGAATTCTAGAGAAGGGACGGATTTCCGGACTGTTCGAAGAGTCCATCACTCGTCTCCTTTATTAATAAAGGAGCTTCTCGGGTACGAGGCTTTTATCTCGTTACATTTCGCGCAAATTTAATTGGGAGATAAACAGGCCTTCTAGTGGCGAATACATTATCCTATCCATTACTTGAATTTTGCTTTCGCCCTTAACGCGAGTGGCAGTTGAGGTGGTGCCGTTTTGCCCGAGAAAAAAGTGGCGTCCGATCTCCCGGATAATTTGAACGCTGAATCTGATCGCGCCTCTTCTAAATCTTTTCAATGTACCGAAGAGCCGAAAGCTCTTGAAAATAAAGAAAGAGCAGGGGGGCAATGGCGGCTTCCCTGCTTCTCGAAAATCTGGCTATGCCCATTGACGAAAGCTACTCGAAGAGATCGATAGCTCGCTGCTCGCGGGACGCAACAAGTGCGCGATTTAACGCGACGATAATGGATGGGGCTGATCGAGTACGCGAGGCACTCTCCCTCTCCCCCTCGGCACCGGATGCAATTTGCAGGCTGCGCTGCGCGGCCGCGGAAGCCTTTAAGTGGACTGCTGGTACTCGCGAGCTTTGCTTTGCGAGCTGCTTTGGAAAGCGAGTTTTTCGGTCGCGTTACGTTACTGCACGGGCACGGCACAGAACTTGGTTATTAGAAGCGCGATTCTTCATTTCGACTAACCGTTCAGTTGCGCGGAACGCGCCGGTTTTATATTGGCTGCATTGAAAGTAAAAATATGTACAGAATATTTAAGCAACATCAGCAGCATCGTCAGAACTTGGCTCTATCTACGAGGCTAATTAATACTCGCGATAGGTTGATTTATTATTCGAAAAATTACAAAACACGCGGAATTCCATAAATGATATGGATAAAGAAAAAAATGAGTTTTTAAGGGGATTTTTAGTTGCGCGAAACTCATTCGAAACACTGTTCGCTCTATTTGACAAAGAAGAATAAGTACATTACCTTGCCCCGATGAGGATAAAGGTAGCGGAGCGTTCGAGCAGTTTGAAGTGCTCCACGTGACTCTCGTTACCAAGGAACCGCTGCCCGATCACCTCGCCTGCAATATAAAACAAAAAGACTGCGCTGCAGCACCATTATATATACAGGATAGCTCGGGGAAAATTGAAATTTTCTTGCGTGCAACGCTCGCCGAGACGGCCGGCGATTGATCTACTTCTTCAAAGTTTAAATTAAAAACTGCGGAATCATAAATTCTCTAGTTCCGCGTGCGCTCCTACGGTGTAAATTAATTTTTAGCGCGATTGGCTGCCCCAGAGGAATTTATCAGGCTCCATAATAACCCGGGCCAGTTTTTACGAGCGCCGATACTTTATCAGATTATTGGTGGCCGTTAGTTGCAAATTGATTACCAGGAACGGTTTTACAGTCGGAGCGATTATGCGAGAGATTCGAGTGCGCTCTTTGTACTTTCGGAAATTACGAGTTCAAAAAAAATTGCTTGCCAGTAAAAATTAAATGTTAAATAAAAATCCGGATCAGATCAATAGAAATCGGTTAAATAGACATTTTTCACTGCGCTTTACAGAGCTCAGTACACCTTCCATTAATATAATGGTAGAAAAAAATAATTCTCTTCATATCCAAGAACCGAATAAATTGCCATTGGAGTGTATTTACTCAGCGTAAGCCAAAATGGCTCTCGACTAAATCAATTCATCCCTCCGTTCTCTTGTCTTTCCGAAAATTTCAATTACTCGAGAGCGGTTTTTTGCAAGTTGGATTTTCTCGTTGGCAGTGTATACAAAGAAAAGCTTGCGTTCTCGCTCGACTTTAAGGAACTGCTTTGACAAGAATGAGGCCTGCTCAAATTGTTCATCTAAATCAGCTGCTATTGTACAATTCCGTCAATAGGTGACTTTTCGCAAAATAATATTTTTCTAGAAAGCAGCGTAGAAAATCGAGCATTTCAAACGTTTGAGAAAATGTTTTCTCACAGCGGGGAATATAAAGTCTTTTTTCGTCGCTTACAGCGGGGCTTACCGGACAAAAAAGTCACTTTTTTCAACTTTTAAAATTAAATTTTTTGCTATTTCTGTGCACGATTTGAAATGCACGATCATCTATCCAACTTTCTAACACCAAATGAGGGCTTTTCATGCCCTCGTTGACAAAAACACGGCGCGTAACACGGGGAGAAAATGAGCTATTTCTAGCGAGGGTGAGGTATTTTCAACACTCGTCTCTATCTCGACTTGGACTCGTCTGGAATACCTCACCCTCGCTAGAAATAGCTCATTTTCTCCCCTTGTTGCACAATGTACTATTAAATCCCCATTTATTCGGCACGCCTTTATAAGATTAATTGAAATATATTATTCATCAGTAGGAAAAAGTCCCATACTGCTATTACTAAAATACTCGTTTGCATTAAGAATCAGGTGAATTGATTCATAAAGACTTATTGTCCATTTAATGCACAAGAAACTGAGGGCGGAACTTTAGAACGTCAGATTGAAAGGCGATAAAGCAATAGGTTTGAGCGAATCTCATTTTAAGAGAAAGTTCAACTCGGCTGGCGGTGTCGCCTACGTGCCCGATCTGGGAACTAAGGGAGAAAAATCCTCTCCCGACAGAGCATTACTTACCATTCCACTTGCAGATGCATAACAGCCCGAACGTATCTATTGTAAAATTCCATGCATCCAAGAGAGTCGGAGGAGACGTGCCACGCGGAGTGCGCGCGCAAGGCTATGCAAATTCTAGACTCTCGAGCCCGGGTCAAAGGGTATTGAGGACGATCAAACGGTTTTTCCCTTTTGCTGCCTCTCACCGCGGCCGCCGTCGACGTCGCGTCTCCGTGTACCGTTGCGCAGCAACCAAAGGATTAGCTTGCTTCGAGCTTGACGCTTGATTGCTCATTTTCCGAAATTATTTATTATTCAAATAGCTTTTATTTTCCGCTGCAGAAGCAACGCGTGGCAATGGCCAGAATCGTCTCTGCGCGAGTAAACAACGCAGTCGCGCGAACGATCCGCGTGCCACTCCACCTGCAAGTAGCTGTTGAATTCAAGTGCATTTCCAAGAATGCCGAAAAATAAGAAGCAGTCGATTTGGCGCGTCGGCGCTAAAGAAAAGTTCCAATATTTATTCGCGGATTCGTTGTCTCTGGCAAGGGGCTTCGCAGTCACGCATTGCGCAATTCGCCCTCATGAAATTCTCACGAGGATGGCTAGAACCTTCCTCTCCGGGAGAAGAAAGGAGGACTTTATGAATTTTTCAACGTACCTCCGAGGCTTCAATCTGCTCGAGATCGAGCTACCCATCGTCCTCCCGCTTTCATCCTCTCGATATGTGCGGGGACGGAGAAAAACTTTCCGAGAACTCGTCCGACACGAGACGACGAGATTCCTCCGCGTCGCTTGCTTGAGGAGCTTGTAAGCTTCGCGCGTACTGCACATACGCAATCTGGACGTGGCAAAACTTTTTTCGCGTTATTACTCACAATCGGAGATGAAGCAACGACCTTTTCGAAAATTAAAGCAACAGCGTCGTTTTAGCTATAGCCATCAGAACTCTTCATTTTCTTTCTCAATTTTCTTTATCAATTTATACTGTCAACAAGTACTTCGGTACTTCGAGTTTTCCGAAAATTTAAATATTTAAAATGTTTTCGTCCCACAGAGGGGTGTATGCAAGGCGTTATTACACCTATACTTTAAAGGCTGCTCTATCTCCTTTCGATTAATCTTCCTCTCAGCAGAGTGTATCGATGAAGCCGTGCACTAAAAGAGTGCAAATAACACAAGTGTCAGTCGTATTATTGACTTTCGTGAGAACTCTTGGATATTCTTGCGCAACTCGTTTAAAAGTCTTTAAATTATTTAAAAAGACCTAATAAAGATTTCGTTCTCACTTAATTCGTAGGAAGGTTTTAGAAAAGGTTTGATTTTGACATTCAAGATAGACGCGCCAGCTTTGTCTCCGTATCCTTTCTGCGCTTTTTTCCTCTCGAAAGAATTCAGCATATTATTAGCCAGTTACAGCAGATTGTAATATTAAAATGCTAATTTAATCTGATTGGAAGAGAGGGGCTAGAACGGAAGCGCGTCACTCTGCAGCGCGCAATTATACAGCAATGAATCTTAGGAAAATCAAAGGAAAGGCGAATAATCCCGGTAAGAAAGTGAGAGACGAGTAAATGAAAGAGCAGGTAGGAAGGTTGGTAGGAACGGGGGTGGGAACGGGGGTAGGAGCGGGTCTAGAGCTTCTAGCTGGCGTTATCGCGGCTTAAATGGGTTAACCCCGAGTGTGTCGGGGCACAGTGCACAAGCAGTAGCCCCAGGCGGCGGCTCTTCAGAGTTCCGCTGGCGTGCGTTTTCTTATCTGCAGCCTCCCGCACTCCGGCTTTGTTCGCGGCATTGCGAAAGCAAGCCTATGCCGTCGCCGTAAAATCGGCCCTGTAGGGTATACACGTATACCTCGGCCCAGATAGCCCGACTTTATTTGCCAATTTATTTCCGACCGTAGTTTTGCTCGATCACCCTTGCCGCCATTGGCCGTCAGGCGAGCATTTAGCCTTTCGAACGATTCGATTCAATTTCCACTAATAATTATGCCGGGCCATTTTGTATTTGGGATCGTATTTCTTTGGAGAAAATTGAAGGAAAGTGCTGGGGCTGGCCTGCGTACATTCGACGCAGCCTGTGTGTAAATTTTGCCGTGAAATCGATTCCAAACTGAAAGCAAACAAAACGAACGAGCACTTTCTGCTGTTTACAAAATAGCAGTTGAAAATATCCTGTTTTTTTTGTCCAAGTTGAAGATTCTCTCTGCTGCTCCGGGCGCAATAAATTCAGGGGAAATCCTGCTGCGGAACTCGGCCGCGGGCTGCCGCGGGGATTTACGTGTGTCGCTTGTAATTAAAAGTTCAATCCGGCGGATTTGCATCGGCGCCGGGGGGAGGGAGTGGTGGGGTTCTCGCGCCTAGGCAGTACCAGCTACCAGCCGAAAGAGTCGTATCCAGGAGAATTACAAGGTGGAAGGGCAGGAGACAGTTGGCAGCCCTGTGAATCATTGGGTCACGCGACGGTACCAACTGGCGCGGCCGGCGAGCCTTCCTTTTTCGCATATGCAGACGCAGCCGAGCGATCGCAGCTCGCTCTTTTAACTATCTCTTCGACCTGCTTTCGGGCCCATTCATCATCTCTCTCTCTCTCTCTCTCTCTCTCTCTCTCTCTGCTTTCTTTTGCTTTACGCGCGCGCCTACCGCCCCGCTTAATGAGTCAAGGATTTACGGCGTTGCTCGCAACTTATTTCTCGCTTTCGAGCTAATGCACGTCCCGGGACTGATAAGACGCAGCTGCCCCGCAATTATGGCGCGAGCGAACGCGCTTCCGGGAAAGCGCTTACTTTGCTATTTTGCATCGGCGTGTCTTTGCAGGTATTTTTAAAATTGCGAGTAGGACAATAGATTAGACTTTTCGTCATTGCTGAAAAAGCAAGTCGAACGAAAGCTCGGCAAGAAAGTGCGGTGGAAAGTCGACTGGCCCCCTTCCACCGTAATTAGTTAATCAGCTGCAGAGAGACCGGCTCTTTTTTCCCCCGCGAGCCCCTCTTATCGGCAGACTCGGGCGGCGCGGCGCAGCGGCTTATCTCCTCGGAGTTTATCCAATATTATGCAAAGCGACGATGAGAGAGCGAACGTCGTCCTCGGGCGATCCGCTCGCCGATAAGCCCTTATAGCCGACAGACACGCGAGCTGCGGTGCCCTCCTCTCCCTCCTCCCTCCCGCGTCTGCCTTTTCCCGGGATTTTTCGCGGGGAGTCTGCACTTGCGCAGGTACCAGGCTTGGAACGCTTTAATGAGTCGAAGGGCTGCGAAAACGACCCCCAATATTATCTTTCGCTATTCAAAGTGAAAATTAAGCTGGAAAATTTAGTCTGGCGATTGAAGCTCGGCCGCGTGACGTTTTTGTCATTTTCGGAACTACATTCAAATGTAATGCTGATGAGATCGTGTAGTTTGGATGATGTCGAATAAATTGGAAAAAAGCCAGCGTTTCACTTGCCGCGGAGTCTCTCGCTTCATTTTCTTATTTTTCATTAAGGGGGCCATTAACTTTCCTCCCGGTTGTAATAGCTACTTGGAAAGCTTTAATTATTCAGAAACTAAATATTGCATCGAGAATAACCTAGGCACGCGTGCATATTTCAGATGAATTTGCGAAGCTGCGCTCCATTTCTAATCGATAATGTCCGCTTTTATAGGATAATAACATAGACGGAGAGGTCGAAATGTTAATTAAGTCTCGAAAAGCAAAACGAACGATTCGACTAATTAAATATTCCCGACTGACCTGTCGGCAATGCGCAGGAAATTCCAATTAGGGCGACATGTCCACCTCGTGCGGAGCGACGGAAAAAATACAGATCGCTCGTCTGAGCCTGGTTAATGCAATTAATCAATGGCAAAGTCTTAAGCTATTCAAGATTCGTAATAGACTTTGCGCAGGTAAGGCGTAAGCGTTCCCGGGTCGGTTTGCGACGAGCGACGAAGAAAAATGCTTTTATTATGCAGGAGAGCAGATATAGGATCTGGCTGTTATGCGTGCGCGCTCTCCTAATGATTCTTTGCACTTGCAATCAGACTAAGGAGCTGCTTACTTCTAAGCAGGAGAAGCAGTCGGTTCCTGTTGCTCTCGGCAGTATTGCAGAGATTTTTTAAAGCTCCTCGAGCCCGCGTAACCCAGGCTAGAACGTCCTTTTTATTCACTTTACTTGGCAAAAACGAAAACGAAAAGTGCGGTGGTAAAAAATCTTTTAAACAATGATAAGCAATGCTGCTTTTTCTACTCTTTAACTTCTGCCGCGCTGTCATTTTGTTTATGGAGCCTGGTGAGCCAGCAAAGAATTTTTATTGATCAACAAGCGACACTTGAGCCGCGAACGTTCAAATGATTCATCAATTATTCTGCTCCTCGCAAGAGAGCGCGCCTTGGCTTCCCCTTTGAAAAGAAGTTTAATTGTTATCCGGGCAGGAAGAATTTTCATTTGCTGGCTTCAAGTTTTGTCCTCTCGGCCTCGGCCACTCGAGCACTGTCGAATGCCGAGATAAAGGAGTCTCTAATTCGAGTAGTTAGCGGTAGGTAATACTGATGGAGCAAAGGCCAGTAAAAAGGTCAGCTCGCGAACTTATTTCGCCATTAACTCGCGGAGCCATTCGGGAGAACAAAGGGACAGCGCAGAAACACACCGTCGGCGTTCGCGCGGGGTAATAACGCTCCGAGTTGGATCAATTCCTTTCGCGGGCGCCTGCATTCTCTCTCCTTTCTAATGCGATCTCCGGCCATTAAAATTGACAAACGACAGAGCGCCGCGCGGCGGACAATGCCGATGGCCTAATTTCTCCGGCTGCGTATTTCATCTGCGAACTCCGACTGGAATCGATTGCTGGCAAACAAGACGCCTAATCAATTTACTCGCCGGTGAATTCGATGTATCGATTAAGAGTCAACAGTAGAGCACAAAGCAAGACCGCAGAGCTGCATCGCAGCGAGGTGAAAACGCAAGGCCGACCAACGGAAGAGTATCGCGGCGGAATATCGTATTTTCTTCGCAGCTCGACGTCAGATTTCCCTGGTATTCGAGTGCTAGTCCCGAGAAGTCATTGTGATCGTCTTGTCATTTGATCAATCCTTTAACTGCAACGTGCGTTTTCATCACTGCCGTTTTAGGAAACGATTCTCCCGTTCAATTCGAAAGCAGATAAAGATGAAGAACCTTTAGAACAAAGCGATTTCGGGCGCAGTTTTCCTTGCCCGCGGCAACTTTACCAAGGAGAGCAGAGACGAGGGAAAAGGGGCTTTGAGCAGATTATATATGCGTACACAAAGTCCTCGACCCGGCCGGGAAGTATTTAAGTCAAACTAGTGCGGACTCGGATGCTTTTGCCTAATTCATCGTTCTATTACTTTTGTTTGCTTGCAGCTTGCCACTCCCTCGAGGCTTCGTCTGAACTGTTGCTTGTCGCCACGATTCTCGAGCGTTCGTGAATTATCGATTGAAGAAGATTTAATCGCCTCTTCCGAAAACTTGCCGAAAGCTTTATTACTCGATGCGCAGCCACGGATATTCGCTAGAAAGCCGAGCAAATAGCTTTCCTTGCGACAGTAACAAGTTCCTTTGAAGAGCAGCTTTTGCTCCAGTAATGCGATTTAATAAATCTCGGAGAGACTTGGGTCATGCGTAAACAGGCATTGACATAATACATCGAATTAAGCGAACAAATTCAACGTATAATTAGCTTCACGCAAAGTCATAATTGATTCAAAGCCATTCATGCATATTTACTTTGTTGAGGCTGTTAATTAGCGAGTCGAATAATCTGAAATTCCGATATCCATTCGCAATCGACTTTTCAGGATTCCTTAAAATGGCATCCGATAAATGGAAGAATAATCCGGTTGAAAGAAAAATTCCAGCCCTTAATGAGTAAGAAAGACAGTCCGCTAACGAGAGCAGCCTTTGCTGACACAATGAGCGCGATTTCTCGAGGTCTGTTTTTACTGTCCGACAAAGTAATTAACGATAATATCACAAATACCAGGCGGGCTCCGTCCGCGATGCTTATTTTTCTCCTCCCCCCCGCATCAATTAGGCGCGCACTTAGGCCGGACTCGTGCGCGGGAAAAGTGCAAAGACGAATTAATTCGAGTCCGCAGAGTCTTTCCTCCTGCCTCTTCCTCCGCTACAGAAACCGTAATTGCGTCGTTACTCGTCGCCTCTGTCGTTATCTGCCTTTTAGTTCAGCCGGAGAAAAAGCTGCCCGGAGAATGCTTTTCTTCGTTCTTTTATCTTCGAGGAGCCATGATCATTTCTGTCCTTGGAATGCTTTGTGAGCCGACTCTGCGAACAATGCTGAAGGTATTTAAATTTCACCGTCCTGATTAGAGTACTCGAAACCGCAAGGCCGTCCTTTTTATTTAAACTTTCGAGGGCCGGCACTTCAGGGGGGGACCTCAGAAAGCTGCTACAAAAGCTATCTTGTGGGCCAGTATACTGGCTTTCCGGCCCTCTAAAGCTTAACCAGGACGCCTCGATCAAAAACGCTTATATTGAAACTTGATGTGGGAAATGCGAACTCGAGCGAATGGCGATAAAAAAAAGCTGTCCTTCTCCGGGCCTCGATACTCTCCAACTCCAATACAATAGAAGCGTCAGATCAGATGGCGCAGCGGTCCAGTGTTGGCCATTTCCGAAGCTCGAGTTGAGGCGTATTACAGCTATTTACTCGCCGAGGGCCAGAAGGATGCTAAGGAAAAAGTTCCTATCGGGAGGAGTATCGGGTTTCGTCCTCTTTTTTCCGACTCGCTTCTGGATTGGACCATTTATTTGTGCTCCGATTCTTAATTGAATCGCTTTATATCTCGAGGCAGAAATAGTTTCGCCATTCGGCGCAGATTAAACCATTCAGCTGTCAGGATCCACTGCAACTTTTCAGCCGCGCTTCATCGATTTTCGCCAATTTCGTAGATATAATGCCGCAAAGTCGCTCGTGGATTATTTAATTTATCCCGGGCATCTTTTTTTTCAAGCGTCATAAATATTTATATGCGATTAAGAAGAGTTTTGGCTCGGCTGCAAAGTTCAAAAGTTCCGGAGCAAGAATGAAAGTGGATTCGATGAGTTACCTTGAACTTCACCGAGGCGCTTTCTAAGTCTCTTATCTCTTTTATTTTCGCAAGTGCTTTTAAATATAAACTGCTCGTTGCAAATAATGCTGGATGAGCATCCATATATGTATTATTATACAAATTTTTAGTTTCTTCAACTTATTTGTAAATTTCATTAAAAGCGTTTATAGTTTCATTAATAGCACACTCTTACAAAGCTCTTATCTATCTTAAAATCTTATCCTAAAAACAATTTCATTCTATGTAAAGGTTTGAATGCATAAAAAAGTGATGTATGATACCTCTTAACTCATTTTCTATTTACATTTAAAGCGGCCGCTATCAGAAAGTACCAGTAAACGGGACAAAGATAACGTATACAGTATTAAAAATCGATTTTTACAAAGCCTGCATGATTTATTCACGCGACGCGGCTTAAATTACAGCGGACCTATCGCAGCTTCTGTCTGCATGCGCGGCGAATGAAATTTCAGGAGCAGTTTTTTTTCGAGTTCTTCCTGCGGCTTTTCACTTTATTGCGTCTTGTCATTTTATTAATAAGAACTGAAAGTTTAAGAAAGGGATCTCCTGCTTGGCTCCCCTATACTCGAATTATCGATCGACATTAAAGCACATCTTCCTCTATTGACTCCATTAGCGACTCCAATTTCCAGCGGCAGTGAACTAATCACTTAGGAAAATTGAAATTTTATCCAACAAAACACTTAGTTTTAAGAAGGTTAATAAAAGATCATTTTACCTAGAGGTTTAAAAATTGAATTTTGAAAATTCTGCAGTTTCATCAAGATGAAATGTAGGGACGATCAAGTCGTTCTAAAAATGAGGATTAAAGTAAGATTGTACTTTGGGTCTTTATTAAATTTTCGATGAACGAAAATAGTGATAAATTTGCATAAAAAAAGTAAACAGTCGAAAAATAGAGACCAAAGTTTCGAGAATATTTCCAGTAAAGTTTTGGCCCTTACTTGCACGGCAAGTATCGAGCAGTTCTTGCCTCGAGTTGCAGCAGGGCTGTGTTACTTCGAAAATCGAAATGCCAACTTGTCCTTTTTCATTTCTGGCTCGTAAAAAATTCCGGCGCCCTGCGAGCGCAACAAGTTCGCCGCCCTCTGTACGTGCAGCATCTCACTCCGAGAATCCAAGTGGAGAAGAGAGCAGAGAGTCAGGGAGAAATGAAAAGGGCAAGGTTCGCTCGCGCGACAGAACCCTGGGAGTGAAAGTCGAGGGGGCAACGTTGCAGCTCGAGGGGCGGAGGTGGAGAGGAGTGGCGAGCTCGCACGCAAAGTCGCGTGTATTCGCGCGGCAACGCGCGGCAACGCGTGAAGATAACAGTAGCCAACTCCCTTCTTTCTGCGAAATTTTTATCCGCAAACACTGCTCCTTCGATTAGGCGCCCTTTTTCTTTGCGCCAAGGCGGTTAATTAAAGTTTCGCCCACGCTTTCCATCCTTGCATTAATGTTAATTCGAGCCGAGTCTGCTTCCCGCTTCCATCCCGCTCGCAAACAAGCCTCTCTTCAAAGCCTTTCTCTTGTCTTGGCATTATTCTCTCCTTTCTCCCTGTCGTGCTCTTGGCCGTAATATAAGCAATAAAGCGCCTGGCTGCCGGCTTTATAGTCGCCCGTATTTATTATTCAAAACGCGAAAGTATAAATCGCGGCTAAAGCAATGGGCTTGTCACGGAGGTCAAAACTAAAAGCTTCTAGAGAGGGCACTGCCAATTAGCGAAAGATAACATAAGCATTGCTATTCAAGCAACTCAATTTCCATCGAATATTCGGTTAATTGTTTGCGCTGTTTACTGCGAATTTCGTTTAAATAAATTTTAACCTCAACAGCCCGAAGCAAAGGGAACAATTTAGTGCAACTGTGACAACTAACCTCGAAAATTAGAATTGGAAGGAATGTAAAAGACGCAACTGTAGCTTCCTCCTAGTGGAAGCTTTGTTTGTGATAATAATTTTTGGAGTTGTTCTAGAAACCTGTTATAATTGCATTTTAAGATGTCAGGAACAAAAATAAATGATTTTTGAAAAATGTCGGTATGGATATGTGTGTGTGTGCGTGTACGTGCGCGCGCGCCTGGTTCTGAGCTTCTACTGAATGGATTTGCTTCTTTCACGGCTCATGTTTTTTGTTTTTTTTGCGATGGCTGCAAAGAAAAATTTTTTTATTTAGCTTATATTTTTTATCGTTTTATCGCAAATTTTCAATTTTCGAAATATTTAATTTTCCTTTTTTTTAATGATAGGATTGAAATATTTCAATCTAACAAAGATCATTTTAAAGAGCATAAAAATACCTATAATTTCAGAGAAAAAAAGTTACTCTAGCTCTTATGGTTCTTTTGTTTTTA
>UCOM01003218.1:0-19455 GCA_900474385.1 Ormyrus pomaceus | reverse complement strand
ATCACTTATAACTATAAAGGTGAAAATACGTTACATTTCACTTATTTTGAAGTTAGAGTATTTTTCACTTATGAAATAAGTACATTTTTCACTTATTTAGATTTAGAGAGTTGATTACTGAAATACTGATATGTGTGATCTAAACAAGGATCAGAGGACGCATATTTCTTATACGTAACATCGGTAGAATTTAGAAGAGAATAATCTCAATATTATGAAGAAATTGGATTCTGTTGGCTAAAACACTTATTTATATTTTTGAGAGTGATTTTACGAAACTTTTAGTGTGTGTTATTATTGAATTACGAATATGTGATCAAGGAACACTGGAGAATAGATAGCATCAATGCTCACCGAAATGTTACGTAAACGAAATAAAATGTCTTTATATATTTATTTGATTACACCTTGACTCGGAGATGGAAAAATAACAGCATCGAATAACGAGTATTTAAAAACTTTTCCCATCCGCCTTTCCGAAAAATATTTAATGAGTAAATCTAATCTTTTACTTACAATACCCACAGATGATACTCCAGGTGTTCCACAATTTGACAATTTATGTTTCAATTCAGACAGATCTAATTTCTTAGCCGTGGCCAAGTCCTCGAGGAATGCTTCGAATTGCTCGATGTTCAACTTTATAGATCTGCAACAACAGAATTATCTCTCAGACAAACGATCCCAGCTCGCATTACACAATCTTTTATACAATTGCCCAAGGCGTACTTTCGCTTTTTGAAGTAGATTCCGGTGTCGATGGTGGTGACGGTCTTGCCGTCGATGACCTTTGCCTGCTTCATCCACTTGTCGCTCTGGCTGAGGGTGATCTGCTTGCCGTCGCTCTTGCAATCGCCGAACTTGGAGAAGGCCTTGAAGCTCGCGACGAACGAGGGATTCGAGGCGGCTCTGCCCCCCGACGAGCTCGTGCTGCTCGGACGCTGCTGCTTGTCGGCGTCGTTCACCTCGAGGTTCTTCACGTCGTTGGCCAGGTTTAAGGCCGCCTCTTCCACCGCCGCCTTCTGGTCCGCGGCGTTGTTCTTCATGGCTGGCTCGCTCATAGGTTACTTTATTCTGCACGAGATTTCAGAGATATTTTGATTGATTACTTTTTACAGTTTTAAATTGACATTTTCTTTTTTACTTTTCTTAATTTTAAATTATAATATACAAAGTGCGTCTTTATTTTATGCAACTGAGCCTAAATATTATATAAACAGTTTTAAAAGTTTACGCACAACCTTGAATGGAAGGACGATAGCACAATATGACTTTTAATACTAGTGTTTTACGAACATCAATCAAATATTACATGTATTCAGTTAACAGCTCGTTTTAAATGACTGGTCGAGCAAATGATTATTAGCGCGAGAGGTGCGAAGAAACTATTTTCTCTATATGACGCAATACGAAGCGTAACCAGCGTTTCGACACGAAAAATATGAGGAAATATTTTTGAAGACAAAACTCCTAGGCAGACACCCCGTTGAGATACTCTTTTAGTCGAGCATTTTTTATTTGTTAATTGATAAAATTTATTTATCTAATCTTACGATAATCTCGGAGACATATTATTTTGTCAATTCAACCTGACGATCAACGGCTTAATCAAGAACTTCAATTAAGTAATGAAAATGTTGTTAACTGGAACAAGCTTTAATCGTTCGAAAGCGTTAATTAAATTAATTATGCTCATAACGACGCGGCGCAAAACACCATACCCAATTAACCCACAAGAGCCCATTCATCAATCACCTCGCTCTCCGCGCGGAAATGCAAAAACCCGTAACGATCTCCTTTAGCGTTAATCCGAACCGTTGCTTCCCATCCGCAATCTCCCCAATAAGCCGCGGCCGAGCAGCGCGGCGCACAGAGCGAGAATCCCCGGTTCTAACTGCGCATCAAAACAATCGCTCTCGGCGCAAGCTTTCTAAACGAAGTCAAACTATTGTATCCGCGAGGAAGCGACGCGCGGTTCCCAGCCGCCAGGATCATCGACGGACGCGATGTGCGCGCCGTGAATGGAGAGAAGAGCACCGATAAAAAGCACGGCTCGCGCCGCGCAGCTGTGACTTTCCCCCCTTGAACTTCGGCCGCAGCTCTCAACCGGGAGGGAAAAGCGCGCGCGCGCGCCGAGTCTGCGTGACTCCGCTCGTCGCGCACCGGAGAGGGAGATGTACCGACGCGGCGGCCGCTCGTAACCGCGCTTTGGAGGGAAAGTCGGCCTCGCGGCGAGCGTCGAGTCTGCGGCGTCGTAACGAGCGCCTAAAAATAGAGATTACCGATGTGCCCCCTTATCGCGTGGAGTCCGCTGCTCGGGCGCTCGCAGCGTCGCCGCCGCAGCCGGTGCGATTTTTCGCGCGAACCCACAGCGGATGCGTCGGGCCGAGGCGCGGACAATAGGCGAGTTACACTGCTGTAAAGATATGACGCGCGAGAGATTTTTCTGGACTCGGTTTCGTTTCGGAAAATGTCGAAGTAAGTAGAAAAGCAAACTGTCGTCCAAAATCTATGATTGCATTGTCGGACGTTGGCGCCAAATTCGATGGCAGTACTTTTTTTTTGGAAATCAATTATTGACCTTGATTTTTTGCGAATGTGAATTTTGTTTTATGCCTTTTTTTTTTTTTTAAATAAATGTAGACCAATTTCCTAATGTCACATAATGATACTCGGTAACGGCATCTTATTACGCGTTGCCGGAGGTGTGCACTCAAGCACGCCTCAAAGTACACCGATGCAAATACAGTTAACAAGCCAGTCGTCATGGTCGTGCAAAAATAACGCGTGTTATGAAGCAATAACCTAGGATATGTAATTCTTCAAACGCGCAACTTTTTTTTACAGTAAAACTATAAGCGAATGCGGGTGTTTTAATAAATGAAGTTCTTCAAATCACCCTTACTCTTATAGCTACAAATGAACTAACGTGCTCAGTTATGAAACTTTAGTAAACAGATCATCCCCTCCTCGAGTACAGATGGCCCTACCCATGTTTTGACGCAGCAGTAAGCTCCAAACAAAACGCGAACCTTCCGTTTCCGTTACTTTTTCACTTCGTCACAATCACCAAAAGAGCGCGGTAACCCCTGCACTCGCGCTCGGCTCCCGAAAATCGCGGTAACGGCACTCTCGAAAAGACAAGCAGCAACTACCTCGACAGCACTCTCGTTTGAAGCACCACGCAGCCCACGCGCCGTGTGTTTTCCTCCGCCAGCCGCAGCTCAGCTCCCTCTCTCTCTCTCTCTCCCCGGAAATAAAACTCCTCTCCCGAATTCAGCGGCTGATTCGCAGAGATAAACTGGTCCGCGAGCTTGCAAGCTCCGATAATCTGAAAAACTCGCGATGTTGTTATTGGAGCGTCCGGCGATTCTGTCGAGTCGCGTCCAGCCGAGAGCGGGCCGCCTTTATGAGAGCGAGAAGGAACGGAGTCGAGTCGATTGCGTCCGTGTGCGTACATACATTCGAGCAGTCCGGAAACTGCGTGGATGGGAATCTCGAGCGGGCGGCGTTGGCACGGCGCAGGTCCTCTATCGATCTGCGGAGCGAGAGAGAGAGAGAGAGAGAGAGAACTTGAGGTCCGCGCGCGCAAAGTAACAAAAGCTCTCCCCAGCGCCGATGGAATGACCTCGTTCAATTTTCATGAGCCGACGGCCGGTGGCCAACTTTTCATCGCGAGTCCGCGGAGGTGCCGAGCCGCCTAAGGGGTTCGCCGACGGAACGTGGGCTTTATCGACGCGAGACGCGCCGCGTTCGCGCGTTTCGTTCGCTGGGTTTTTTTTCGGGGGATGGCGCACTTTTTCGTTCGGCGCCGAGAGCTGCGCCGAGGTCGTTAGGCTCGCGCGGATGTTTCTGAATTGACGTGTTGTTTTTTTTGGGTGCTGAATGAAAGCGCGGGAGGCGAAGCTTTTTAGTTGATGAATCTCGCGTTTGGAGAAGTAGTTTTGGGTATTTCCGCGTACCGCGAAGCGCGTAAATATTTTTATTCGTGAAAAGATTTTTTTCATCAGCGAAGAAGGCGGTGTTCGACGTTTGAAAGCTGGTTCGAAAGCAGTCTCGTAGTATAAGTGGCACTGACGCGTAATATTTATCTTGTGTAAATTTAATAATAGATTTTTAAGAATTTCTAGAGAAAATTCGTACGAAAACAAATTGAGTTTGCAAATATATAGTACGATTTTATGCTACACCTTCACTAGCTTCTAAATTTTATACTTTTCTATTTATAATCGACATCTTAATTAAAATTATGGTTATCTATACTGCATGATATTATCAATAAAATTTTAGCGGAAAATAAATATCGGGCTTACACGTTGGCACAGTATTTTATCTGCTTAATTAAATACCGAAGCACCGCAATAATGAAGAAGTGTAATTATCGCCGAAAAATACTTTTGCCATCAAATTCGTTTAATTATTTATATTTATATTTATATTTAGATTTTAGTCAATTCTTTATTTAGAAAGGATGAGGCTACGTATGTAATTAAAAAAAGTTTGTTTTTTAATCTACGCTCACGTAATGCCTCCACAAAAACAAGGAAGCGACGCGGGAACCCATTTTATAATTAACTTTCGTTGCGCAGATTGCAGCCTTTTAGAAATGATGTCACCTTTATCTCAAGATAAAGCGAAGCGGCGCACAATTCGCATCGGACTTCGCGAAAACTTTTTACACGCTACATATAATACTCTCCTGCACAGCACCACCGACCCGTTTCCCCACCAAATCGCAGCCAGTCCACAAAGCCCCTCTAAACAAAAGGCGAAAAATAAAAAATCCCCAGCGATCACCTGTTGCGGGGCCCGCGAAAGGCTCCTCTCTCGCTCCCAGCAACGACGAACCCCGTAGTGTACTCGCGTAGCGTGTATCGCACACGAGAGAGCGTATATTATCCGATCTCGCAAGGTGCACCTGGGCGGCGGTCGTCGGTTAGACTGACGGGCCGCGCGCGCGCTCGCGGCCGCGAGCGGGAGGAGCGACTCCCCGCGCGCTCCCACCATCCGAGGCGTCTTCCGCGACGCGTACACGTATGTATGAGTGGCCCGATCGAAATTCAAGCTCATCTGTTGCGCGGCCGCGACGTTACGGCCTATTAAACCGAGCCGAGGCGATGGGCTCGGCGGGCCGTCTCCCCGCGCGGTATATGGCGTTATTAAATCGCGTCACGATAGGATATATATGCGTGTCTGCGAGCTGCTTTGGGGGATCGCGGCCGATGACTGACGGGGACGCTGCTCGCGCGAGACTGAAAGGAGGGGACTGATGTTTACTGGGTATTTTTCGTGCTCGAAGGAGCGGCGAGGCCGTTTTGTTGGGGGGTAAATGGGCGTTTAATGATGAATAAGCTTTTTGACGATAAGATAGTTGTTTTGAGTTTTGTAGCGAGTTACTTTGGAGAGGCGGCAATCGTGTTTTGGATTGAATTTTGTGGTTTGGGTATCGCAATAAAATTCAAGGCAATACCGTTAAAATGTTATACATATGTATAGAGTATTACGTCATGTTAATCAAGCAGTGGTACTGTTCGTACACTGGATGCGCTGCCTTTTATTTTGAAAAATGATTCAATCAGAATTTTCAAGAAAAAAAAAACTTTGCTGAAAATTGGAAACGAACAAACGTTAATTAAACCTCGATCGTAAAGCCCATTAAAGCTCCAATCTCGCGGAGAACCATAAGCAGTTTATCATTATTGGTTCAGTTTCTTTTTCAAATTAAGGTTACCGCTCGCGCGCCGATATTAAACGTGATCGCGATTTCAAGTCTTTAAACCTCCGCGTACAATAATGACCCTGACTCACAAGAGGCTGTCTCGAAGCTCGCAGAATTTAGACTAAGTGCACAATGCATCGTGACTGCGTTGCTTATTAAGCCAACGGCCGTGAAAAGAGACGCGAGCTTCGCCGACGCCTTGAGACTTTGGTCAATAATTGTACTTTATTTGTATCCTGGGATGTAGTAACAGTGTGTAGACCCTTAATCGACGCGGTGACGTCGATGACATGTGCTTCTGTTGACGGAGTAATGAACGGTAGGCGCTTTTACGCCGTAGTTTAGTGGAATCTTGAAATATTAAATGGACTTGCGACTCGGCAATCTTGTGTGTAACGTATCCATTTAATGTTTTATTAAGTCTATAGCTGCTTAATAAAATGTGCAGAAATTTAATAGTTATAGTAAAATTAAATTGTTGTCAAATAAGTGGACATTTAAACCAAATTATTATTATTAACAACATTTAACAATTAAACAACCAATACTACTTTTCGAATCGATTTGCAATTAATCGATTTGATCAACGCCGTGATTTTCGCTTATCACGTGAACAGTCAATAACCATTTACACACCTGTACCGTTTAAACTTAAAAATTCAATCAGCACTCGGCAGCTCCTTAAACACTACCATTACAAAACTAATCCTCGAATCAATACGCGAGCCCTCGCGGCTAAAACACACGCAATTGCAAAGCCAACCACGGCAACGAGACGCTCGCTCACCCCAAATGGGCGTGAGCGCGCGCGATCCCCTCATTACGCCCGGCTGCGCCTCGGCGTCAGGTGAGAGGGAGAGAGAAAAAAATAAAGCGGAACGAGGAGTGCCGATTAAGCGGCCGGCGAACCGATCGATTATTCGGCAGTCGGTTGGCTCGCCGAGAGTGTATACACACTCACCCCCAACAGCAGCGGCAACCCTCTCCCTCGCGCTCTTCCGCGGCTGACGCTCTCTCGAGTCGCACCACTGGCGCGACCCTTGCCAGCTCTCGCCTCGCGGCGGCTGCACGCGCGCTCGCTCGCTCGCTCGCTCGTCCTCGTTCTCGGTCGTTTACTCGCCCTTATAATGCCGCCTCTTTTTTTCGCCCGGCCGCGAGGTACGTGCGCGGCTTGAAATTTCGCGCGATGAGGAGATGATCGAATTCGGGTCAGCGGGGTTATTTAGTTACAGGGAAAATTGACGAATTGACCGATTTTTTTTTTTTTTTTATATCGATGAAGCAAAGTGCCCCGCGAAGGGATTTTTTAAACATTAGTTGGCAATTGATTCGAGAATTTTGAATTTTTGTACTATGCGGTCGAGAATTTATTTGCTGCGGCAATATGAAATTGCGTAGTACTTCTTTGTTGCCAAGTCCATTGTAAACTCTGTAATACTTTCATTACCAGTCCCTATAATTAGACTATTTTTACTTACAAATACAACGCAATGAACTAAAACTTTCCACGCAAATAAATGGCCACAGATAGTTAATTTATTGACCGCAGCAATTCCCTAATTAGATAGCCACTCCTCCGTACTTTGGAAGGTCACTTTTTTATCTCTTTCTTCGCCGCAGCTCCAGTTCGCATATTGATCTCCTCTCCATTGGCAGCTATCTGAAACCAGTCAGCGCGAATGAAACAATGCGCTCCTCGTTTTATAAAAGTTGCCGAGCATCCACATTTCTATTTTCCCCGTCCCCGATCAGCTCTCCGTCTGTTTGTACGCGAATTCCAAAGCCTTCGCGACGTCCGACGGTAATTCGTTCAAGGACGAGCGATACCCTATAACGCGCTCACGCGCGGTTCATCGCCTCCGTGACGGGGGTTGAGAGAACGAGCCGCCGAGTGCAAGCATAATGAAGCGCGCGGGATGATGCGCATCGATCGGCGAATTGATGTCAAGAGCTGTTTTCTCCCGCTGGCCGCGAGATTCGACGGCAACGTTTGCCAGCTGGAGTGTACCTGGAAAATAAAGCAGCGTCCAGTTTGGCGAAGTGCGACGTCGAAACTAAAAATAATCTGAACTGAAATTATTAGTTTTTTTGAAAAAAATGATAAAGTTGGTTGCATAAAAATTTCTTGTATTAATCGTTTGTGGGCTGAAATCAGCTCGCAAGTGCAGGACATATTTTCTGATTTCGTATGAACGTTGATTTAATTTTGTCTATAGTTAAAATGTACATAAATATAAATACAAAGATTTTTAATTTTTGTCTTTTTGCATAAAAATAATAGTTTATTTTACAACATAGATTCTTATGCTAACACAGTATTATATCTTAAAATTTAACTCAAGTAAATATTCAAAAGATAATGCAGAATTTGCAAAATATTTCTTTATTTAATGGTTTTTACAATAGTTTTTGTAAAACAGAAAAAAACAGTCAACGTCCTTATTATTTTTGATCTTTTAGAAAATTGATTTGTTTACGGTGCTTCTATAGAGCAGGTGTTATGAATCACCGAAATCGATATACACGTCATCATCTGAAGCGGACACCTCTAGTCCATTAAAATAATTTTTATGATATTCGAAAATTTGTAGAAAGGTGATAAGTGCATGCTCTTCACTACATTGTTAGCTAATAATTACGATATATTTATTAAAAAATAAAATGAAGTAGTATTTTTAAAAAGATTTAAAAAAATGCTTTTCAGTTAATATATTATTTCGTAAAATAAAAAACTGTTAGTGCAAAAAAAAAAAAAAAATTTGTAGACTTTATCTTATTTAAATTTATGTATTACATATATATGTATGTATTTAGCTATTAGACCTTACAGTACATAAGGTAGGATACTGTATTGCCAATGGTTGGATATTACTACTCAGAACTTAACCAAATGGCTCCATCTAAACTTTTCAAGTCGCACCGCTAGAGCAGCGGTACCACTGTTGACTGTGACTGCAAAGTATGGCGGTGGGTTTGTCAAGGCCAGCAAATCTATATATATGAAAAGTTGCTATTTCGCTCCTAGTTTATCAAGAATTCCAGGGTTACGGAGCGCTGTCAGCTTCCTGAATCGTAGATGTGATTCCAGGCTCAGTACGCAGTTGGCGTACGCAATCCAGGTGAGTCTTCCCAGATACCGTCGCGATTGTTGCTACTTTCTACCGGCACGGTTCTCTATCGCGGTTCATCGATAGCGGCGCTTATCTTGTTTGTCGAGATTTTATCGACGCTAATTTATGCAATAAATTGATTTTAGCACGCTTAGAAGCGGCAGTCGGCAATCGTCGATACTCGGGAGCATGTCGCCGAAGGTGGAAGAAGTCACGCTCAGCAATGGATTCAAGGTGCCAGTTTTGGGTCTTGGAACATGGCAGGGAGGTGTGAGTATTGCGCGGAGATCTCTATTTATTTGGCGCGTAAATCAAAATTGCGATCCTCTTAAAATATGTAAAAAATGAAAGACCGTTGCCCAAGTTATTTTATCAAATTTCAAGTAATGATTAAACGACATTATTATTTAACAGAATGATCCCAGCGAAGTTGAGAATGCAGTGAAAATTGCAATTGACGCAGGCTACCGGCACATAGACTGCGCATCGGTCTATGGTAATGAAGCTGAAATTGGAAAGGCTATCAAAGAAAAAATTGATGCAGGTGTTGTAAAAAGGGAAGATCTTTATATTGTGACTAAGGTGATTGTCGTGATAATAGTAAATAAGTATGTTAAAAACGCTTAATTAACTAATAATCACGTTTTAGGTATGGAATGACGAACACGAGCAGAAATTGGTAGTTCCTGCTTGCAAGCGATCTTTGAAAAAATTGGGATTGACTTACATCGACCTGTATCTCGTTCATTGGCCATTTTCATATCCTGTAAGATTCTTTAATGATCAAAAAAAAATTTTTTTTTACAATTCCACTTATCTTACTACAGTATACGTGACCCGAAGTAGTTAATAATATCAGCACGCAATCGTTTTTTCAAACGTTATCAATCTCTTATCATTTAACTAGAAACGTGTTTTTTTTAATATTTTATCGTAGTCTATTTAAGTCTAAAATTTAAAAATTTGAAAAATGTAAGGGGTTGTTAAACAAAAAATCAAGTAGCAGTTTAAAATCCATAAATTTGCGAAAAAAAAAAACAATAAATGATTAATTTGCTACACGCTGAAAATATGCTTAATTACGGAAAGAAATTGATGATTGTAATATTTAAAATTCCCAGACTCCCCTCGAAATATCCGCGCGAAGAGCGGGACACAAGCAGTTTCGAGTGGAAGTTTTTGCCAGAGATTTTCACAGCCTACTTATAAATTATCGAGAAGTCAAAACAAGACTTAACAATTGCCCATAACGACGGCGGCGCGCACAGCTCGTCCCTTTCGCCGGCGCGGCTTATAAGTCAATTTGTTTTGCAGGATGAGGTCGACTACATCGAGACTTGGCGCGGCATGGAAGAGTGCGTTAAACTCGGCCTGGCACGCAGTATCGGCGTGAGCAATTTCAATTCCCAGCAGTTAACGAGGCTATTGGATGCCGCCAGTATAAAGCCAGTTATGAACCAGATCGAAGTGCATATAAACCTCAACCAGAAGAAGCTCCGCGAGTTCTGCGCCAGTAGGTCCATAGCCGTCACCGCCTACAGTCCGTTCGGCGCACCGGGCAGGAACACCGGATTCCAACCGGCCGGCAAGGATATCGACCTGCACTCGCCTGTCATCGCGAGCATTGGGAAAAAGTACAACAAGACCAATGCCCAGATCGCGTTGAGATACTTGGTGAGTTTTTTAATGACAGCGCTGATCAGTTTTTGTACGAAACGTAGGAATTGAAAGAGCTGAATTTCGTTTCATTCAAAATTGATTTTGAAACGTTACTTGCACACTTTTGCACGACCTTTTTTAAAATTTTATGAAGATTCTTTTAGTTTCTTTACAATTTTTTTTTATTTCAGATTGATATTGGAACAATTCCTATACCAAAATCAAGTTCTGAAAAAAGAATAAAAGAAAATATTGACGTATTTGATTTTAAATTGACCCCGGAAGAAATAGAAGCTGTGGATCAGCTTGATTGTGGTTTCAGAACATGTTCTGCTATTGAGTAAGTTTAATAATTAAGTGTTGATCAAACTTCTTTCACTATTTTAAAATTTATTATTATTTCAGGTACAAACATTGCAAAGAATATCCTTTTAATATCGAATTTTAAAAAGATTAGATGTTTCTCTCTCTTACCTTTCAAAATAATTTGTAC
Source organism: Ormyrus pomaceus (assembly GCA_900474385.1). Classification (NCBI taxonomy): domain Eukaryota; kingdom Metazoa; phylum Arthropoda; class Insecta; order Hymenoptera; family Ormyridae; genus Ormyrus; species Ormyrus pomaceus. Next base: position 8,474 of record UCOM01003218.1, on the reverse strand, counting down.
TAGAATCGAAAAATTTTCTCCACATTTTGTACAAGTTTTATATAAACATCTTCTGAACAATTAGTTAGTGTATAATTACGAACAAAAAATAAATAATATTTAGTAATAATTCGCAGTTTCACTAAATCTTCATATTACAAATTTTTCAATCAACAAAATTTTTAATAATTTATTCGGGAATTTGAAGAAGGACGTCTTATTTGCTTAATCAGAAACTAATCTTGGCTACTGTTTCTCAAGATTCTGAATAAACGGCCTTACGCTACTATTACTGGACTCTGGATGCAACTTCTTATTGTTATCACTTTTTAAAGGTAATGCCAGACACATTTATGGTTTGAGATGTACAGAAAGTAAAAATTATTTATTAAAACTAACTATTGCTTTTCAAGTTTTAATTTCAAATGTGTATATCGTACGATCGTCTAATTTTACTTGCACGATTAAACTCTCTTTTTCTCGTTAAGATTACACTCTTTAAAACAAAAATTTAAAATTTTTTCAATATTAAGACTTTGATTAGTATTAATCGGTAAATTTTAACTATATATTGTATTTTAATTATTACGGCTTTAACATATTGAACGATTGACCGATACAAGAAAGTTTATCAACGTTTTACGACCGAGCTACATTAAATACAACTTTAAAGAACAAATGCAGATAAATATAAATGTTCAACTACAAGCAAGCGGCACTATCTAATTTGCACGTGTATACGTTACATGTATTTCCCGTGAAAATATATATATTAACTTAACTCTGTAAAAAATATATTTATTTAACAACGAACGAATGGCCACAAATGAGAGTTGTGCATCGTCCCTGATAACAAACATCTTCTAGTTACGATTCTATCATTGATTATATAAAAGATTTTGGCATTGGCAACCTCTAACTAGTAAGTCTCAATCAAGTTCAGTCAACTAGGCAAAGTGTTCAAAGTACTATCAGAATGCCCGTTCCTACTATTACATTTAACGATGGAAACAAAATGCCAATGATTGGTCTTGGAACATATTTGGTAAGTAAAACAATCGTTTACTTAAACTTGGTTTTGATATTTTAAAAAGTGACTACTGAAAACTACTAAAGCATCTAAAGATAAAAAGCCACACGTTTGCACGTCTCGTGTCAATTGAATTTGAAAGTGTGCCAAAAGCTTTAATTTGCACAGATTTCTAAATGCGGTTATTTTCTTTTAGTCAAAACCTGGAGAAGTGGGAGAGGCGGTAAAGTGTGCAATTGAAGTCGGTTACCGACACATTGATACAGCATTTTTCTATGAAAACGAAAAAGAAATCGGTAATGCTATTCGTGAAAAAATAAATGACGGAACGGTAAAAAGAGAAGATCTTTTTATAACAACGAAGGTCAGTAGTATCGATATAAAGTGGTCAAAAATTTAAAAAAAATGGTTGCAATTAAGGAAACTTAAATAATTCAGTTAGTTGTTAAGTCTGACTTAATTGACTTAATTAAATGTTTATTACATTTGTAACGTTGTATAATATAACAGCAATCGATTATAGTTAAATTGTTTTTTTAAAAAGTCCAATTTTCCTAGCTGTTATAAACGGTTCGATGATAAGATAAATATTTTGTTATTTTTAGAACGTAAGTGAATTATTTTTAAGTGGAAACTTTCCAATTAGTTATTTAAAAAAAACATTGTTTTCTGTTTGCAGCTGTGGTGCAATAGTCATAAAGAAAATGAAGTTGTTCCAGCCTGTAAACAATCGTTAAAAAATTTAGGTTTAGATTATTTAGACCTTTACCTCATTCACTGGCCAATGGCGTTTAAAGTGCGTTGCATTATTAATAATTTTAATAATTTTTTTCGAGCACCAGGCTGCAATTATCAACTTACCTTTGCATTTTAGTCAGGCGACGTACTCACGCCCCGAGACGCCGCCGGAAAGATAGAGTTCACTGATACAGATTATCTTGAAACGTGGAAAGGGATGGAAGAATGCAAACGCCAAGGTCTTGCGCGAAGTATCGGCGTTAGTAATTTCAATTCAGAACAAATAGTAAGGCTGGTATCCGCGGCAAAAATAAAGCCCGTTAATAATCAGGTACAAATCGTTTTTTATTAAGATACAAAAGATAGCAACATTCAAAACTATCCGCAGAGAGACTAATACTAATAATATGACGACAGGTGGAAGTTACGTTAAATTTGAATCAAAAACCTTTGATAGAAGTATGTAAAAAGCTTAACGTAACGATCACGGGATTCTCACCCCTTGGTAGACCCGGAAATCGTCATGGCATTAAAAACTTGTGGGACGAACCTCAAATTCAGCAGCTGGCGGATAAATACAAAAAAACACCTGCGAACATAGCCTGCAGATTTCTTGTGCGTGTTATTTAATAGTCTCGCTGTAATTAGTCGTGATCAAGCAGTTTTTAACGATTATTTTCTTATTAGGTTCAAAGGGACGTCGTGCCCATTCCAAAATCCGTTACGAAATCAAGAATCAAGGAAAATTTCGACATTTTTGACTTTAGCTTAACGCCTGAAGAAATTAGCATGATAGAGGCTATGGGTACCGGTGCTAGAGTAGCTCCATTTGACGAGTAGGTGTCATATTATTTCAATTGAATTATTTAAAATGTGATGTGTTATTAATACATTTATCTTTTTGTTTCAGGGCTAAAGATGCTAAATTCTATCCTTTTACTATCCCGTTTTAAAGAATGTATGTAATTATAATGTATCTATTTTAAAACGTAAAATTGTACTGTAAAATTATTTCAGTATCAAGTATACAATAAATTATGTCGATAAAAATCTACTTTAAGGAAAGTGAACTGTTCAATTTTGTTCAATTATTTACGGCCCTTAAGAAAAATGTTTATTGGTTCCTTTGTAAAACTGATCTTTTATAAAAATATTACATTTTTGAAATAAAATGATATTGAATTCTTAATACAAGTACGCTGCCTATTATTATTACGCAACGGTCGTTTTGAATGACTTTATAGATCTACCTTTTCAAAATCATTCTCACACATAATGTACCTTTGTAACGCAGTTTCTGAACTTGTAATAGTGATAAATATTGCCGAGACTTTCGATATCAATAATAATAAGAGACAAATTGAAGTGATTGGTTGATAAGGTAAACAGATTTTTTCGCATGTACACGTTAATATAATTTCTACAAAGCCGATTAGTTTTAAAACGGCAGTTCAGCAAGTGGTTCAAAGCGGTAAACATGTCTGTACCTACAGTGACTTTCAACAATGGGCATAAAATGCCTATGTTTGGACTTGGAACATACCTGGTAAATAAAATAGATACTGCAGTATTAAAATATATTATAATTTATTGCTTCACTTTTAATAAAATAGTAATGATCAACGTTTAAATAATTCTAACCTCTTTTTCGAACATTTTTCAAATTTTCAACCGTTGACTTTTGGAACGTTTTGTATCTTTCGAATTGTGTATTAATTCATTCTTGTAAGAATTTTCTTGACTTTATTACAATATTTAAATATAAGTACATTGTAATTAAATTTATTGTTCATTCTGTAATGATATTAACTAAAAAAAGAATGTAATCATTTTTTCAGTAAAATAATCATACCTGTTTATTAATACATAGAATTTTTTTTAAATCAGCATTCATTATTACAATCTATTTTTATTAAAACAATATTTTAATATCAACGCATGTTTAGTCCAAGTCTGGCGAAGTTGGTGAAGCTGTAAAATATGCGATAGATATAGGCTACCGTCACATCGATACTGCAGCATTTTACGAAAATGAAAAGGAAGTCGGCGATGCTATTCAAGAAAAAATTAAAGAGGGAGTTATAAAAAGAGAAGATATTTTTGTTACAACAAAGGTTTGTTCAAAATTTTAAATTAAATTGAAGAAAACCTTAAAAGTTTATAATGATATTGTTCAGTAGAATTTTAATATAGATTTTAAAATACTTTTTAATTGTTACTTTACAGCTGTGGTGTAATAGTCATAAAGAAAGTCAAGTGGTACCGGCATGTAAAACATCTTTAAAAAATCTTGGATTGGATTATATTGATCTTTATCTTATCCATTGGCCATTTGCGTTTAAGGTATTGCAAATATTTAATGAATCATATAATTAAATAATTATTAAAAAAATAAAATTCTCCAATATATTACATAAAATATTGCAATATTTTGATAAACGCCGTTCTTTTCTTAGGAAGGCGATGAGGTAATGCCGAAAGATGCATCTGGAAAATTACTGCTCTCCGATACTGACTATCTAGAAACATGGAGAGGAATGGAGGAATGTCAACGTCAAGGTCTTACGCGCAGTATTGGCGTCAGTAATTTCAATTCGGAACAAATTACGAGATTACTGTCGGCAGCCAAAATTAAACCCGTCAATAATCAGGTGAATTTTATGAAAAAATTTATTCCGCAAAATTTCCTTATTACATTCTTATATTAAGTTAATGATATTCAGAAAAAGTCACGTATTTAAGAATAACGTCAATTAGGCGATATATTTTACTTTCTTTAGAAGAGTTCCTTTTAATAACTGTATATATTTAAAATTGTAATTGTATAATAAATGATAACTTTTAGGTGGAAGTATCAATGAATTTACATCAAAAACAATTGATTGAATTTTGCAAAAATAATGATATCACCGTTACCGGATATTCACCCCTTGGCAGACCCGGCAATAAGTTGGGTATAAAAAATAATTGGGACAATCCGAAAATTCAAGACATTATGAAAAAATACGGAAAGACGCCCGCTCAAGTAGCATGTAGATTCGTGGTATGTATTTTAATTATTCGAGATTTATATTTAAAGAACAGAAAATACAAATTAAGGTTTAAATATTCTGTTCAATCGACAGTTGTATATCATGTAAAACTTAAATTTCCAAAATTTTTAGTTGCAAATGGGCGCCACACCAATACCCAAATCAGTAACAAATTCACGAATTAAGGAAAATTTTGAAATTTTTGATTTCTCCTTAACCGACGAAGAAATGGCTGCAATTCAATCAATTGCAACAGGAGAAAGAGTGGCGCTTATAAATGAGTAAGTTTCTTTATAATACGTTATTATTAAAAAAAACTTGTCAGAAAATTTTAATTAAACTTTTTTATTTTTACAGGGCTGCCGAAGCAAAGTATTATCCATTCAAGATTCCATTCTAAAAAGTTTTAACAATTGTGAAACTTGTAAAGTATTTTTAATAAACATTTTATTTATTGTATATATAAAAATAGAAAAAATAAATAAAAATTATAATTGTGTTTAAAATAATTAAAATTGTTATTATTATTATTATTTTTGTAGCGTTTGTTATTTTGTGTAAAGTTTTAAAATTTACTACTACAAGTTAATGGCATTTAATTAAATTTAATTAGAGTTTTAGAAACGGAACAGAACAAGTTGCGAAAGATATTTGTTCCGTTCCTGGGTGTAATGAATTAATATAAGAAATAATGATTATCAAACCCCGCTTTAAATCAAAATTACAAAAAATTACGATTTACTATTTTTAGTTTTAAAAATTATAAATAAATACAAAAAGGATTCTACGCCGTATCAAAATTATTCAAAAGTTAATGTAATAAACGGTAGTGAACAAACAATTTGTTTAAAAAATAATTTTAAAAATCTACGTGCATTGCAAATCGCTTAAAATTATTGCGAAAGAAAGGCTTTGAAACAATTCTTTACATGCTGCACCAGTAGAGAATCATCTAGAATCTAGTTTTTGTGTAAGATCCTTTCAGAAAACATCAATTCTATTATAATTGTTTTGCGCCGAAGGAAAAGATTCTAAATCTACAGTGAGTCTTCCGATTGTAAGAAATAACAAGTCATATTGATAAAAGTTTGTTATCAAACATTACTGTCGATAAAATAGATATCAACCAGATTATAAAGTTTGCAAAATGAGTCGCGTAAAAATTATTCTGTACCTTCTATTCCTCAACGAAGTTCTAGCACAGAACAATTCTACTTTCAGTGCGAAAAAAATGTCGGTACCAGTGGTAACTTTAAATGACGGGCACAAAATGCCTTTCTTTGGTCTGGGAACCTACGCGGTAAGTTTACACCGTAATTATTGAGTGATTTGTATTACTAGAAATTCTCTTTAATTCCCCGTTAACCTTTAGAGGGTTGGATTGTCTTTAAAAAATCACTTTAACTCTCTAAAGGTTAACCAACGCGCAGCCATCCTTGCCGTGCTTGTTTGTGTCCGTGCAGCCTTCCAGTTCGCTCGATATTTGTATGAAAGTTTTTCTTCGAATAAGTCAATGTGTTGTTTAAAATGGGCAATTTATTATTAGCTGGATCGGCATAAAACTTGAATAAATGGACTCCAGCTGAAGTCGGTTCCGTTCGATATTTAGAATATAGTAACTTCGACAATTCAATTTTTGTTTTTAATTTATTTTTTAATGTTTTTTAATTTTTTATTTCACGAATGTAGGTCCATGTAAAAATAATTAAATCGTACTATTTCTTTTTTTGAATATAAATACGAATGAAAATATTTTATTCGCAACGGTAATCTTTCTCTCTTTCTCTCTCTGACACAATACATATACGTCTGCGTCTGCTAGATTGCCGCATAAATTAGACGCCAGCGACTGAGTGTCGAAAACAGAGACTTACCGCTAGCACATCTTTCTCACGGCTGTCTGAACCTTTTCTCTGACCGTCGCTGACAGGAAAAACTTCAGGGGTTGGAGGTAGCACCGCATTCGCCAATACCCATTCGCACGCAATGTGCAATAAATATGAAATCGAACACGGAAATATTTTCAAACAAATATAAATTTAATCAATGCCCTTAAAACCTTTAATTATCTTTAGAGAGAATTGTAAATTTTGAATTAAGCATCTCGAAAATCAAATATTGTAATAAAAAGCAGTAATAGATAAATTAATTATCAGTTAAAAGGTCGAGAAGGAGAAGAAGCGATAAAATATGCCATTGAAGTAGGCTATCGACACATTGATACTGCCTTTCTTTACGAAAACGAAAAGGAAGTTGGCAATGCCGTTCGAGAGAAGATCAAGGATGGAACAATCAAAAGGGAAGATATATTCATAACAACAAAGGTATATTATTATGTAGTTTTCAACTACTTTTCGATGACAAATATACTGCTTAATTAAAGCGCGTTAAATTTATTTTTACTTTTTAACAGTTGGATATAACATCGCACCGCGAAGATCTCGTTTTGCCAGCATGCAAGAAATCAATAGAAAATCTCGGCCTGGATTATGCAGATCTTTTCCTTATTCATACTCCATCATCTTTGAAGGTATCCCTCTTTCCGAGTTAAGATAAACACCATTTTTGAAAGTTTGACTTTATCGTCAAAATTATTTGCTAAATTTTAGAGAGACAGTTCCGGAGAATTGGTTCCCAGCAACATCGATTACGTCGAGACTTGGAGAGGACTGCTGAAGTGCAAGCAGCAAGGTCTTGCGCGTAGCATCGGCGTGAGTAACTTCAATTCGGAACAAATCGCTCGACTGATCAGAGAGACAGGTGTTAAGCCCGCGAACAATCAAGTGAGTTTTTATATTTAATGTGGATTTAAAACTACGGAGAGCGACTTAAAGAGCTTATACGTGCACATGGACGTTTGCAGGTTGAGGTGTCGGTGAATTTAAATCAAAAGCGGTTGATCGATTATTGCAAGAAGAATGACATTACCGTAACGGGATATTCGCCGCTTGGCAAGCCTGGAAAGCATCCCGAGGTTAAAAACTTGTGGGAAAATTCGAAAATGCAAGAGATCACGAAAAAATATGGAAAAACTCCGGCTCAGATTTCGCTGAGATTTGTCGTGAGTATATTCATTTTAACGCATTTAAAAACGCAAAGGTAAAGGGGTTTTTACATTTTGAATGTTTTCAGTATCAAATGGGCGCTGCTCCGATTCCCAAATCCGCGACGAATTCGAGAATCAAGGAGAACATTGAAATTTTCGATTTTGCTTTGACGGATGAAGAAATGAGCGCAATCGAGAGCCTTGGAACTGGCGAAAGAAATATAAAAATGGAAAAGTAATGAAATTTTCAGATATAACGTCGTCTTATTCGGACGAATTAATGGCAATGTTCACATTTTTTTTAAATATATTTTTTTTCAGATACGCTAGCTCTCTGTACTATCCTTTCAGTATTCCTTTTTAAAATCTCTCATTTATATGTTTATATTTTGTAAAAAATGAATATACGAAAATAAATATAAATATTTTTCAAGCACTTAAAAAATAGTCTATTTTTAATAAACCAATAAATAGGTGTAAGTTTTCCTTCCCATGTAAAAAAAAATTGTATAGAATATACATAATTATTGCATATACGTTTCACCAGGAATGGACATTCATAGAGTATACAAAGTATATGCATAATTAACCTATAAACGACACATCATTTTTTATTCACACGCAAAATGTGGAAAAAACAAAACACAAA
>UCOM01003217.1:0-19465 GCA_900474385.1 Ormyrus pomaceus | reverse complement strand
ATTTGGTATTAGAAAGTTGGGTAGATGATCGTGCATTTCAAATCGTGCACAGAAATAGTAAAAAAAATAGTTTAAAACAGAAAAAAAATTAAAAAACAAAAAAAAATTTTTTTTGAAAAATTTTAAAAATCAAAAAAAGTGACTTCCGTGTCCGGTAAGCCCCGCCTTACAAAAAAATTACTTTTTTTCCCGCTGTAGCAGTAACTTTTCCCCGCTCGGACAAACAATTTCACAAACGTTTCGAATGCTCGATTTTCTACGCTACTTTCTAGCGTGAAATGAGGGCCATTTCATGCCCGAGTTGGGAAAAATTTAATTTCTTGTGTAAAGTAATTCAATCTGTTACAACAGAAAAAAATAAGACTGTTAATAATTCTGGTACATACAAATTCTATTTATTAGATTCTCAGTCTAGAACATTACGTAACTTGTAACAAAAAAATAGAATTTGCAACTGTGTGATTATCAATAATAATTATTGTCACCCGAGCAGTAGTAAGGGTGAACATTCTCACACATGTGATTCGTCCGAAAAACACCTGCTTTACGCATTAAATGCACAATGTATTGTGTGTCCAAATCAGTAAAAATTTTTATCAATATTTTTGCTAATTCTGCAATTTTTCAAAATTATTACTCTGTGAACAGGAAAATTTCAAATTAAAAAAATTGCTTCACAAATTTAGTTTCTTGACATTCAAATTTTATTTAAATTAAATGAAATACAATTTTTTACGTGTATAACGAATGTACAATAGTACATGAATTGTATATAGTATGAATGTATAGTACATCCAAGCTAAGTGTGTGTCTTTTATGCACTTTAATTCAAGGTATCGAGTTCGATTTTTTCGACTTGTTCTCCGGTGCTATTTTCGAGAGGGAAAATGAAACAATCCTGAGTAAACGCATCGAGATTATTTTAAACCTATATTATTTACAGTAAAGAAATGAGAATCATCGTGTTACCTCGCGCAGCTATTCAATTAATGCAAAATTCAAAACGTACGTACTATACCGTAAGTGTACCGATAATACTCCACTTGAAATAAACTTTTTTAAAGAATTTCTTATTTTTGTTTTGTTAGATGAGCAAGTATTTAATTTACAAAAATTATATTCAATTGTTTCTTTTTTCACAGAATAAATAGTTTATTCTGTTTTGTTTCCAATTTTTAATGTTCTTTTACAGTTCGCATTCGTATAATTTATGAGTTCAAAGTAATTTAAAAAATTATGTGAGAACATAAAAATTAGGTTTAAATAAACGGTCGTGATTTGTGTAAAAACATTGATTAATTTCGATATTTCTTGAATAAAAGATTTGAAATTTACCCACATGCAATTCTTTTGGTATTTCTCGAAATCACGAATTAATTTCAGGCTAATGAATATTTTGATTTTTTCAACACGTTGTCTTACAAAAATTTATTACAGTATTCTCCAACGTATTGCGTCTTTATATTAACACGCGTGTAATTTGCTTCGACATAAGTATCCATAAAAGCCGCCATTTACAATCTGCTTCTCAACACATTACAAGTCTGAAGATAATAAAACTAGCGCTAAAAATAATTTTAGCTTACTCGAAATTAAATTTCCCTTTGCTTGTACGTAAACTTTCCATGCGTTGTACGCAAATCTTTTTCAAAATTTGTCGGCGCTAAATTTAAACGAACGACGATATAAAGATGACGCACGGCGCTCTGCTTGATTATCCGCGCTTTGATTAAAAGGAGCGTCGATAGTCGTTGATGACAATTTTAACGGAGCAATTGTCGAAACGATGAAGAAAAGTGCAGGGAACCGATGAATTATGCGCCGCGTGAATATCGTATCTTGAATTCTTGTTGCAGATATGGCGTTATCTCGGTAATAACATGCGGATTAAATGCGAGATATTACTATAACTGCGTTCTTTCAAGGTTTTGACTGCTTATTTATGTTGTAATTTTCAACGGTTTAAAAAAAATGAGCTCGTTTTTATTTTAAAGAAAAATTTTTTTTTTTACTTTTCCAATAAAATGTTTTTATTCACTATTTGTAAATAATAAAAAAATTTCTATGTGTATATTTTGTGAGAAAAAAGTTTTATGGATTTATACTTTCTTTTAGACAATCCTTGAAAACTGAAGTCAATATGCAAGATTTGACAACATTAATTTATCCGCCGTTTTTTATTCTTTTTGCGACAATAGAAGAACTATTATTTGTTAAATTTACTGCGATTTAAAAAATTGGATATTTTACAATTAAAATGCTAATGCTGACGTACTAAAATTTAAAAAAATTATGTACATCTGCTAGTGACTCACGATGAGTCTCGTTCGTACGTATCTTTAAGAGTTTCAATCTTCTTCATTCGTCATGTTTATTACTTAAGTTTCTCTTTTATCTTAAAAAGATAAAGAAAAATGTTGCTTGTCTGCATTTCATAAATATTACTGCAATAAATACAAGAAGAAACTGCCATGTTAATGTTTTTAACAGTTTTGCAAATAGGAGTTAATATTTTTATATATTTCAAATTAAATACCATTTTGAAAAACTTGAATTTACGTTTCAATCTAGTCACAGATTAATTTGTAAGCAAGATATAAAATGCATTACGAAAATCAAGCGTAAAAATCAAACGTAGAACATCATATGTGCTACATACAATAAAGTATACTCTTTAAAATTTTACGGCACATGGACTTTTAGGTTGACTAAACTTACAAAATACTTTTTAAAATTAAAAACGTCCACCGCAATAATTATTAACTCAAGAAAATCACTATTTCTCGATGCGCCGCGGTAGTACAAGCGGCTCGATATATCTCGATTTTGAAGGCAATCAAGCGAAATTGTCTAACACAGCTGAATCATTGATGATTCGACACTTTATAGATGCAAAAACTACGCACTGACTTCAGCTAAATAAACTAGCCCACGCATTTTAGCGACGAAGGAATTTATTAGTCAATTTTTATCTGTTCCGCTGATTTCACTTTCTCCAATTTGAGTTCGCATTTAATATTAGTAATATTTAAATATTGTTTTGCATAGTTTTTAGCTCATCTTTTAGTGTATTTATAAAGTAAGTATGTTGCTTTTTCAGCAAGTTTAGCATTGCATAAGTTACTGATGACTTGTAACATTTGTAACAATAATACTAAAATTACTATTAATTTGAGTTATTGAGGTTCATGCTTATATGAAACTTTAAAAATAAAAATATTAAAACAAGGTTTATTTAACTAAAATATTAGTGATACACAAAAAAAGGAAAATAATTTTTAATACGTAAGTGCAATAAAAATTGACGGTGATTTATGTAAATTAAACGCGTGCCTAGGCTTCAAGGTTCTTGTTTGCGTCTCGCCCGCTTTTTTTACGATTATCAAGCGATGTTCATACAGGCGTTAGTATAAAAGAGAAAGTATCTTCCAATTTTTCCTAATGTTTCCGCTTCTGAAGTAGGGTTAACAGAGAATAAGCAGACCAGTTGTTTGAACAAAAGAGGCTTTACTGAGCTGAGTTCTTTGATCTAGATTTTTCAAATAACTACACTGCAATAGGACCGAGAAATTACAATGGAATAAGTTACAAGATTACTAAGTTTTTCTTACTGAAAATCAGTAAAACTTGATACGTTCTCAACAGACTTAAATAAATAAAATCACACATTGATTTGGTTAGCATTTTCTACAAATAAAAATAGTAATTATAAACAACTAAAATAAGAACATTAAAAATAATCAGTCTATTTTATAACTGAGATCAAATCGAGATTTGTAAAGGCAGACGTATTCCATTTTAACTCCGAGTCCAAAATACATATAACAAAATTACTTATCTCTAATAAAAAAGTTTTATAAGTTCTCAGATTGGACGGATTTGTTACGTACCAGAGATCAAGATCGAGCTGCGACAGAAATGTATCAGTGTACAAACAGGTTTGCTCGTCATTATTGTAACCAACATTATAGAAAAAATGTATTCATTTCCAGTGCTTTTTATATACTCATTCGATGTCGTCTCTAAATGCCAGTCTAGTGTGCAGAGAATATTTACTTATTCAAAATAACGGAATACCTCCGAATCTTTTAAAGCTTTAACATTTTTTAAAATTTAACATTTACGTTAAAAGTTGCTCTTATAAGGATTAAGTAAATTTACTTCTTGTAACTGGCAACTTTCACATAAAACATTACAAAGCAAGTGATTAGGTTTCGATTGTGTTATCCCGATCACTATGAAAGTAGAGATAAGGACGAATGTCCAAGTTGCTGGGCACAATTTGAGAATCTACGTGTTCTGAGCAGATAGGACAGGTCTCGTCGGTTTCAATGAGCCTACGAAAGACATTAAGTATATATAAAGCACAGTTTTTCTTGCATTTGTTTATGTAAAGTAATATAAAAAGACAAAGTAAAGAAAATTGTTGTAAGTATTTTATTTAGGAACAAGAAAATTAACTTACCGCATAAATTCGCTTCTAATTGCTGGAAAATCACATTGCGGACAGGCAGTAAAATCATTTTCTATTATGTGACGCCCCTAAACAAAAAAATGTTTGTTAGCTTACATATATAAAGTATTATGTTTTAAAAATAAAGATTTTTAGGAGCAACGAATAAAAGTAACCATTATAAAATATGAACGCACTGTGGCTATACAAAAGGGAATAGTATTTTTGCATTTATCGCAGTTGACTTCGGTCTCAGGTAATCGACTTTTGCAGTAAGGACAAGGCGTAAGCGGTTCATCTTCCTCCTTCTCTTTAGTGCGGGGTGGTTTCCTTACAATAGCTTCGATCTTCTTGCTGTACTTTACGTCTACTTGGGATCTATACTCCGGTCGCATTAACATCGCAGCGAAATTAAATGCTGCTGTCTTAAGTCCTGAGCGGTGACACTCTATCACCGTCGATGTCAAAATCGGAACGACGTCTGCAATTTTTAATTTTTATTCTATTGAGAATTAACTTTATGACATAATTTAAGTTAATGTGATATTCACTTGATGAAAAAGATTGATATAACTCTTATTTAGTTCTACTTTTAAATTGATAACTGTAAAAGTGTACCTGATTTGTTTTTACATTTAGAACATAATTTTCTTTTAACAATTTTGAATATGAAAAATAATTTATGTTGCTAATAACAACTATTCATTTATTTTATTACGTAATATTTCGTTGAACTTACGAGAGGGAAATTTGGAAATATTGTTTGCAACTCGTATTAGCATTCTTGCCCCTTTTAAATGGTCATTCCTTTTTACATGTAAACGTACAAGTATGTACGAATGTAAGAGCCTCATATTTGTTTGCATTTCTAAAGGTGCATTAATTTTGTTTCGTTTTAATTCTTGATACATACTAAATAAAACATCATGCGCATTTCTATAATTTCCTACAAAAATAAAATTACCAGTAAATTAATAGAAAACATTCTACATATTAAAATGCTCATTTTTATTTGCTACATCTTATTACCATTGATTTGCTCTTCGTTGGCAATAATAACAGCAGTTTTAGCTGCTTCTCGGTATTGTTTACGAGCCATATACAAACGGAATAAGTATTTCGGATCCTTAAAAAAGATTTTAAATGGTATTATCACTATTTTCAATATTAGTATAATCGATTTTAAATGTTATTATTATTAAACAATAAAATAATTAAATTATTTTTTTAAAGTCAACACTGACCTTTGGTAAACCATCGCCTCCTAAAAGAAAATCTATAAGTTGATTAGCTAACTTCTCATCTTTTGATGTGGCTACTGTATCAATAGCAAGACTCAGTGCTTCGTCGTCGTCCGCAGTTATCTGAGCAGCTTTAAGTAAAAGTTTCAAAGCCTGAAATAAAAAAATAATAAATACTAAAATTTACTAATTTTCTTTTGAACTACATTTTTGCTTAATATTTTTTAATGTACTTTAGAGAATTCTCGAGCATAAAAGTAGTATTTTCCCGACAATAGACTATTCTTTTGCGACTCAAAGTAGATAGCAAGACTTTTAAAGTCTTCTTTTCTCACATTCCCATCGTCAAGAGTATTAGCCAAAATTTCACCATACAATTCCATTTTACTATGTTGATTGGCAAGTTGAAAGGCTTCATCATGGCAATTTGACAATATTAAAAACTTAATGGCAGAATTGTAGTCATTCATTTTTTGGAAAAATCGGGCAACCATCTTAGCACCTTCTATGCTTTTGGTCTGTTGAACTACTTCAACGCTACGAGCTGTAAAATAAATATTACATAGTAACCTAAATTCAATCATTGTTAGTAGTAAACATTAATTAAACTCACCGGGATTATTCAAATGTTCTAAATTTATTCTTATAATATTATCGTAATCCTTAGCCGTTTCATAAGCTCTTGCTGCCTCTTCAAATCTTCCTTCGGCTTCTTTGGCTTTTGCGTATTGAATGTTGATTTTTGGAGAAGATATTTGTGGCAGAAGTTGTCCAACTTTGTGCCAATTTTTAAGTTTGATATACGCAGATGCTGCTTTATCAAAATATTCGGCTTTTTCATACAGCAAAGCGGCTTCATTAAATTGCTGTAAATAATAATGATGAAAAATTATTATCTAATTAAATATGAATTTTGTATTCTTTTATTTTCATCTTACTTTCATATTTTCTAAAATTTCGGCGCATTCTTTGCGAAGGTATCTCGGACTTTCACTATCCATTGCAATGCCAACACCTTTTCTACTATCACCGCACCTAATTGACGTTCGTGCTATACCAGCAAGACATTGAATACGATGTTGTGGATTTAAAGCAGTCAACGCCGGCGTCGTTTCGGTCAAACCACGTTCATAGTTCACCAGTGCTTTTGGATAATTTCCACTAAAGCGAATAAAATCAAATTTAAAGAAACACGAACAATTATAGATTTTCAATTACAAGTTTTTCAATCTAGTTTTATAATTTTTTAATATATTGTTTTGTAACGCCCTTTATTTTCATTCGTAGAAGGGCGCTACAAAGAAAAGTTTTAAAAAATTGAAAAACTTTAGAAACTGCAATTAGTAGCTATTC
The DNA here is from genome assembly GCA_900474385.1 of Ormyrus pomaceus. Lineage (NCBI taxonomy): Eukaryota > Metazoa > Arthropoda > Insecta > Hymenoptera > Ormyridae > Ormyrus > Ormyrus pomaceus. The sequence goes on along the minus strand of UCOM01003217.1, from coordinate 12,418 downwards.
ATAAATGATATAAGTTTTTAAATCTCTTTAATTTGATTTTTAAAAGCATAAATTAAAAAAATTAAAGTTAAAAGATATTCTTACGTAAATTCGAGTTGTTGAGCATATTCTCGAGCGATGTACGGTATCTCTTCGGGTTTCAAATTTTGCGCTAAGCTTAAAGCTTGTACCCACTGCATTAAATCTCTTCTTAAATATAAAGCCTCAACCGGCTGTGATGATTGCAGAAAGTATTTTTCTGCTTCATCGTACCTACCAAGAAGTGTGCAAACATGACCACATAATAAAGAAAATTCATTTATATCATCTAGCTTTTCTATCGACCAAACCATTGCAGCATTTTCAATGTGTCGATATACTTTTAAAGCTAAAAAAATTATTTAAATCATAATAAACAATTTTTATATTATTGAAGATACTATAGAAAGAGCATTAAAATTCACCTATTTCAAAATTCAAATTCATAAGTGCATTTTCAGCTAATTTAATCCATTCGTTTCTATCGTTTATTCTTCGACAAGTGTCCCAAGCTTGTTGAAATCTAGAAATTTTCAATTTTTAATCATTACGATAATTATTGTCATAAATATTGTTGTTTAACAACAAGTTTGATTTCAAAAAAATTACCTTCCACAAAGTGTTTGTTTTCCAAGAATTTCTCTTAACTTTTTATTATCAACTATGTTTCCAATTTCTTCATGAGAAGATAAAGTAATTTGTATCAATTTACTACCTGATGTGCTTAGTGTCATTTCACCAGAATACATTAGAGCTGGTACAGTATCAGAAGGCAATTTTGTGTCACTAATTTTAATAATTTTTGTACCTTTAAATTGAAATATCGTATTAAAACAAATTTTAGAAAAATTACTTGTAAAAAAATTTATTTTACACGATTATGGTTACCTTCTATATGATATCTTACAAAGGTGTAAGTTGTAATAATGTTATTATTATAAACTGCAAAAATTGTACGTTCCATCAGATTCTGATCCCAAATTACTCCTTCAACAGAGTCCGGACAATCTGGTGTTTGATAAATCATTTCATTGATTGGATCATATACGTAAATATCTAACTTATAATCAATGAAACACAATTGAGATCCGTTTGCATCTAAATAAACTTGTTTTATACCATGGCTGTGAGAATATTTAAGAGATTGTTTAAATTCTTCAAGATAAAAATATATAATGTTGCCCATCTAAACAACCACAAAATTATTATTAATACGATATATCTGTCTTTATTTGTGTTTTTTATGAACGTGTAACTTACGTCATCACCGTACACTAAGAAGTCTGCAGACAAAGCATGGCACGATATTCTAGAGCTTAAGGCACTTTGGTCTGGAAACATTTTTGTATCTTTTCCATTATTTATTAAAGCTGGATCACTTTTAATCTACAATATTTTCAATGTTTTAATTAAAATACAATTAAAAGATTTATTTAGGTAAATTAATACACATAGCAAAAAATTTAATACATACTGCATGTAGTTGCAATTTACCATCAAACAACACTGAAGCATAAAATTCATTTAAATACATAGAATCTACAGATGCCAAATAATCTCTTTCAAAATGCACCGTTATGGAACTACTATTCTGTCCAATACCTAAATTCCAAAATAAGGCTCTATTATTCAATGCAACTGCTATGTGTAGTGGACCTACTGCAATGATTGACGGCTCTATTATAGTGTTAATTATTTGTGGTGGAGGTTGAGTCTGAAACAAATCTTTATTAGTTAAATATTTTAACTTTTAAAAATGCATTTTCGTAATATGAAATTAAATGTACTTTATCCAAGGTATACAAATGTACAGCAACCTCTGTCAAACTAGCTAATACTGCTACCCTATTGCCACAGACACTCGTTAATTTTGGAATTTGAGCTAAATAAATTATAACATTTGCACTGTGTGTGACTGCTGCAAGCATTGAACCATCTGATGACCAGGATACCATGTTTACCCCGGTTTCACCACTAACTGTAATTACTTTCTCCGTCTCCTCTAGATTTTGTAAACTATGTATTTTTAAATTGTTATCACCACAAGTAACAACTTTTCCTGTTATTTGATTTATGGCAAGATCATTTAAGGAGTCTCTGTGATTTTTAACTTGAAATAGTTCTTGACCAACTTCCTTTATGTGCGTTGAAATAGCTGTGATATATCCAGCCTCAAATCCTAACAGAATATAGCCATCTCCATACCTAAGAAAAAAATATAAATTAATAAAAAAAATCAATTATTTGAATAATTTACAGAATATAAAAAACAATAAAAATTTTTTTAATTACCATTTATATGATACTATTGGACCGTATCGTTTTTGGAATGTTAATTCTATTGGATTATCTGGATCTAAAATATTGTACAAGTATAATGTTGTTTTACCAATTATAAGTGATACCTAAAATAGAGATTTTTAATCATTAATTATTATTTTGATTTTAATTTTTAAGTTGATAATCTAAATTATAATATTTACAGTATTTTCTCCACCAGCTCGTTGATCCATTTTCATTTCACTAAACTGAATATCTGAGGGATCTCCATGAAGTTCTACTTCTCTACGAGTGTCTCCATCACTAGTGCTAACAGTTAAAATTTTGTCTTCTCCAGCTAAAGCTAACAGACCTTCCATTGACCATGCACCACAAACAATTCGCTTTCTGTGCTTACCCAAAATTGGTATTCTCCTAAAAAAATAATTTTATGAAAAATTTCATGTAATGCAAGAACTGATTCTTTTTACAAAAATTATAATCGTACTTTGCATTTATATGATCATATATAACTAAGTTTCCTTTTTGAGTTCCTACAGCAAGCAAACAATTTTTTTTTGCCCACATCATGCATGTTAATCCATCTCTGACTCCTGCGTCTATATGAGACCTTTTTCCAGTTGTTGCATCCCACAGGACAATAACTGAAGAAGTATTTGAAATGGCAGCCAAAACATCTCCATCTGCATCCCATCCAAATCCAGTACACAAGCCAGGAAGTTGAAGTCGCTCTTGTAGTTCTCCTTGTCGGTCGACAATGGCAACTGTTGAATCGCAACCTGTTGTTGCCAAGTGTATACTGTTGCTTGGTCGCCATGATATATAAATTGTTCCTGGACCATGGGGCTGGTCTAACCGATACAGTATCTGCAATAAATGCATTGTAATTTTGTGCTTATTTAATAAACGGGTAAAAAAATTATAAATCATTACAGGGATATTTTTTACGTAATTATTAAAAAAAATATTTATCATATAAAGAGTTTCATAACATTGAAATATTTGAATGATTTGTTTACAATGACATTCAAATTAGTAAATTTTTAAATAAAATTCGAAAGAATCAAATACAAAGAAAAAAATATTAATAATAAAAACGTCACTTTAAAAAGTATAAAAAATTGCGAAAATTTATATCATCCTTTTTGTTACTGACCAAACAAGGAATGATATGTAAATTGGCTGAACCCTTACTACTACCCACAAATTGAACTTCCGAAAAAAAATCTCCAAACTTTATTCTAAAGCTTCCCAATAATTAATTAAAATAATTAGAATCATCTGAAGACAGTCAACCATCAACTGTCAAGTGCATTAAACCAAAACACCGTTTCTAGGTTATGTCACCGACGCCACACTTTTCCTCACAAAATGCTCGAGTTTTGGTCGAAAAACAGACAAAAATAGTAGCACACCTTGTCATTGGACATATTTCCGAGGCATCTATCCCGGGTCGTGCGCCTCTTCCTGCGTATGATCACGACATTGGTGAGTACGGAGGGCGACTTGGTAGCCGCGGAGCTGGTAGTGGCGCGATCGGCGGTGGCGGTGGCCAGCGCGGAGCGAACCGGTCACTCCGAGGGGATGAACAAGCGATTCCGATCGATCGTAGCCGCTACTGTTGACCGACATTATCATTGCCGTGGCGAACACTCATGGCAGGTGTTACGGACAGTGGACAAACAAATGCTTGGCGGAGAACTGGCAAATATGATTCATTGGAGAGGAAAAATGTTTGGTCGATTATACCTTGGAGATGAGCAAACCGTTTGCCAGGTGTGGAGGGGTTTTAATGAGTCGAATCATTTCTTTTTTTTTGACTTGCATAAACGAGGATGATACCTTTTAGGTATGCTATTTTAACGATTTTTTCTATTCCATTGATTTTTCTTGGAATTTTTTCATTTAAAATCGTCATGTGTAAGTAAATTAAGTATATTTTAAATGGAAAATGTCGGTTACATTATTGTAAGTACTCTGATATTTCAAATAAAGATTCAACAGTTTTAAAGTCATTGACCATTGCCCACTTAATATTTGATACAAGATTTAATTATTTTCTAGTTCAAAGGTGCGCTTCCATAGAAATTGAACTTGCACGTTAAAGCTTTTATTTCCTATTTATTCTGTCAATGTCTAATCAACATTTCATCAAGAGATTTTTAGAACTTGTTTTAAAAATAAAAACAATAAGACTTTAAAAGAACTTGAATTAAAAAAAACTTGTTATATTAAATTATTTTTTTTTTTTTTTTGTGTTTTTTCAGTTAACCATTAGTGTTTTTAAATGCGCAGATTTTTTAAGAAAAGCGAATTCTTTGTTTCTTCTCCCGTTGACAATATTGGAAAATGAAAAAATACTTAAAAAAATCCATTGTAACCAATTAACGCAATCACCAAAAAACAATGACTGACAAAATGTGAAGAATGGAAGATCCAGCCAAGTGGAGTAAAAAATTCAAGAGGTATAGTCACGTGCAGCACGCGATATTCAAACTAAACTTGACATTGTACAGTCGAATGCGCGCGACCAATCGATTTTTCCCGCGTTCGTACGTGACCTCATCGTTATTATTAAAGTTATTAACGCATACAATAATTTAGATTTTCAGAATCTCGATGCTAATACCTTGGAGAACTCAATTTCTGCTGAATCATCTTTGTAATTGAAAGATATTATTGATTATTATATATACTGCATTAGCTGTACAGCTTGCATTTTCGGCAATTTCGAAATTCCTATAGCATTTTATCGTCTTTGCGTTTGTGCTCCCGCTGTTGTGCTCTCGCGTTATAGGATAGGTATATGGACATTGCGCCTAACCGATTGCATAAAACTGCATAGAATTTACGCCTTGTACTCGTATATTCTGTATATACGTATATTCGTATATCTTGTATATTATATCGAAAAAAGCTGAGCCAGTTTGCTCGCCTTTATCTTATTTCGCTCAACACACATACTTCCATCATCAGGTCTCCTTATTTTTCACTCTCATCCTGTCCCATTTTCCGTACAATTCATTCGTAATTTGCCTTTTATTGTAGGGCTTAGCTCGAGTTGATTAATTAAGCTGCTGTTGCTGGCTGCTTTTTTCACGATCCTATATATAGAGCTTGATTTGATATTACATTTTTTCAAATCTACTCATAACCTTCAAGATTTTCACGATTCTTTACTTTTTATGACCGCTTGAGCGCGAAAAAACTCGAATGTTTCTCATTCCACTCATTCGTATTTTTTTTCAAAAACTATTATATATTATAGTTCCATAGAATTATTGTATTATTATGGGGTAACTATTACATAGAGTATTTACAATATGACTACATAATAAAAATAATTGTTGGCGAAGCTCTTATTAATGTTCCAAATTGAAAGATTTAGAGAAAACTTGCACTATACTGTACTGTTACAAATAAATTTTCGAATACACTCCATTAGAAAAAGGTCTACTTTCGAAAAATATTGACGACTGTAACTAGGGCTTTTTAATTTTTTTTAAACGTTTTCTAAATGTGTCGGATTTGGCTAGACGAGTGCAATTTATAGAATATATTTTGATTTTTACAGAACTTGTTTTCGAAAAGTTCGAAACTGTCGGCCCTACTCGATGTAAGTCAAAGACGAGAATTGTCTTCCATCGAGTTTGGGTCAGTTTCAGCCAATTGTAATTAGAGAAAAACTAGCTTCTTCTTTCTGCCTGTATATTAAGTGCTTAATGCATGCGAGTAACCGGGAGGACGCAGCATGTTTTAGTTATTTTAAGGTAAAAAGTATTTAATGATTGGAGAAGAAAAGTTGTGTTGTAGTTAGCCCTTGAGTCGTGGACTCTTTCCTTTGAAAGTTGAATTTTGAGCTTTGCGCGTCTGGAATGAAGGCGGAATAAATGCAGGTCTGCACCGGCCTGCGCCCCGTCGAGTGCGCATGCGCCTCCGCGGGGGAGTCCCTGTTCCGACGTCACCTGCTCGCGCATGCTCAACTCTCGTGGCTGGCCGCTGGCGTGCGCGAGCGCGAGCGCGTTTCCACTGTTTCCAGGCTTTTTTCGAGCAAAGCAGTAGCGAGAGGCACAGAGGGGAGGTCAGGCCAAGCAGGCCGGACTGCTAGAGCAGAGCACCAAAGCACTTTTCCCCTCGCCGTCGTACGGGCCGGAGCCACTTTGACCGAGTAGCTCGGCAGTGAAAAATTTTCTACGCTCCGTGTGTCGGTAAAAAGAGAGGAACTACGCCGAGGCCAGTTGCTGCCCAGAAGAAATGCAGCTTGGCGCCGTTTTTTAGCATCCGCTCAGGACGGACGCCAGAATTTTCGGTGAGTAGTGCTCCTGCTGCCGTTGTTGTTTTATGCCTGCGGCGCAGAGGTTTGCTGCAGTGCACACGCGCACGCACGCGACTCTCTCTCTCTCTTCTCTTCTCTGCTAATCCACGGGCTTCTTATTATTTTTTTCAACAATATTTTTTTACTATCCAAAATGCCCATGTTTTATACAAAATCATTCTTGGAGAAAGAAAACTTTTCAACAAATCAACTTCAACCGATGGAAAACAGTTCGCCGCGTCGAAGAATGGACGTGAATCTAAATTTCCAAATAGGTCAAATAGCTTTTGCATGGATAAAAAATTCAAAAATCATCTAAAAGTCTTTTCGAACAAGTGGAACGGGTGCAAATAAATTTCTGCATAAAAAGTAAATTTAGAAGAAATTCCATGCTCTCCGTGAGTGAAGACGTTTCGAATATTCCCTCGTAGGCAGTTGCATCTCTCCTTAGATGTCGGGGCGAAGAAAGAATGCCGAGTTTTCACGCTTTCTAGCGCATCTCTCTCTCGTTCTCTCTCTCTCTCTCTCTCTCTCTCTCTCTTCCCCTATGTCCTCTGAAGCTCTCGTTGTGGATACATAATGCACAGGCGTGCACTCACACTTGGAAGCGCGACTCGACATCGTTTCGAAGCTCCACGCGCGCGACAAGAGATCGATTCGGAGGCGCGTTTTTTCGCTTTTTTCAGATTTATACTTTGAAGGATTACCCATGTCAGTTCTCAGCTAATTATACACAACTTTTATTTACAGACTTTATTATTATTTAAGTCATTCAATCAGAATTCAGAATTCAGAAGAATGTAATTCTTAATTAGATTTTCATGCAGAATTAGAAAACATTTCAAAGTTATCTTAAGCTCAATTAATTAAAGCACAACTTTAACAACAATAAGCTTAGTATTCGGAAGAAAAATTTCTGGAAGCGAAAGTTTAACGCTCTTAGCTTTTAAAACGAAAAAATTTAAACTCTTTTCCCGACAAAGTTACAAGGGAACTTTGCAACTTGACTGAAATCTGCAAAAAAAAGTTATAATACTCGCGTACATATATATATGCAGCTGCTTACGTCAAGCAAACTTTCTTTGTCTTCTTTTGTTTACTTGGAATCTTTTTACACCCCTAAAACGTGTCAGCACTGCCCAATATATCGTTCCTAATTATATTATAATATTAGATGAAAAACTATTTGGGGTATTCAGAAACACGTATGAATAACAATATTGTGACAATTTAAAACTGAAAATATTTATCTTACATTCAATTCTATATTTATTTCCTTTCATTTATTTGAAACCAGACCAGAATACGTAGTTAAAATCGCACAATGATATCGGTACAATTGATGTGCGTCCTAAAGAGGTTGATGCACATCTGTATGTACACAGACCCGCCTTAATTAAATTCGATTTTTTAATTTATTTTTCAAATATGCTTTATAATTAGAAAATATTAATTTTTAGTTTATTTTACTACTCTTTAAACTGACTAACTTAGTGATTTTGACAGTATAACGTTCGTATTTGTATTTTAAAAATACGTGACAAACGAAAAACATTGAAAAACATTCATTGAATTCTTTGAATCTTTGAGAGAAAAGAACGACTAAAAACTCAAGGCTTATTACTCGTATTACTGTTATTGCAGCAAATATTACTCTGAAAGCGTAAATCAGTAAATAAATGACATAATGAATTAAATAATTAGCGCTGTAGCTGGTCCATCGCAAGCTTTAGAAAAAGGAATTCGAGTGCTTTGACGATCTGGCGCTCATTGTTAATTTTGGCCGATGCCTCCGGAAAAGTGGCATTAGGCGAGGCTTTCAGTCATAAAAACAAAGCAGCCTTTGATAATATAGTGAAACTGTGAACAGAATGCCGTTCTGGAACGTCTGAGCTTTTTGAGGAAAAAAAATCCTCGTTTAATTTTCTTAGATGTTATTGCCATCAACCAAGATTCAACGGGGAAAGCAATGTTCTTACTACCGAGAAAGTATTTCTTTGTTCTGTCAATCACGGAGAGAAGGAAATATGTATTTTTTGAAAGGGTGTCCAAGGCAACGTTTCTCTTAAATTTTTACTATACAGTCCGAGTTTTTTACTTGGACAAATAACAATAAATAATTGCTGATCCTTGGTAAAAATCGTTTTGCCATAAAATTGGTAACTACTGTCAAGTTATTATTGATGTAAGCGCGTTTACGTTTTAATAAAACAGTTTTCCTTGTCTAATCATTCATGAGTCGGTTCAACATACCAAAGTCATCTGTTTATCACATCTTAACAATTAATTAATTATTATAAATAGAGATGCCATACTGTCTCTTTCCTGGATTACTTCAGTACCCCAGTGTCCTAAACCTTTTCCTGCCAAATAAATTTCTCTTCAAATTATGAAAAAATCATAGAAAAAATTTAAAATATAACATTTCTGATGCTTTCAGACTTTCTTTATAATTGTTCATTTCCTCAGTACAAATTTTTTTAAAGTTTAAAAGAAAATTCCTGAAAAATATACATCAAAAATGACTTTATTTATTGACTTTTGGGTGAAATTACAGTTTTTTATGCGCAAAGCATTATAGGTGTTTTTGAAAAAGTTACGAAAAAAGTCATATCTTAATCAAGTTAATTGTGGTCTTAAACGCTATATTTTATTTGAGGAAAAATTCATGTCAGTTTTCAGTCAGTTGGGTACGATATTGTGTGGCGATGTATAGCCATAGTTTCTAATTGTATAATTTACCATTTTGATTAGACTAGTTTGAAAGTGATTTAAAATTTTCTTCAAAAACAACTGAGCCCCATTATTTTTCATTAAAATTGATCGTGCGTCAAAATAATAGAAAGACTCACAACTAATTCCTCGAAAAGCCAGACTAGCTCGTAATCTCCAATGTCGTGACTCTGGCTAATCAATCATCTTCGGTGAAGAAAGCCCGAAAAAGGAAATAAATATACATGCTGTTGTCCATCCAGCCGATTTACGTAATATATTCGCAAGATAAAAATCTAGCCTGTAAGCTCGGGCTGTTGGAACCGCTCGGAAGACGCAAGGCGGGACTTGAGGCCGAGAGAAATTTGTCAATTTGCTTGGCGCGAGGCAGACGGATCGATAAGTCGGGCGGCAGACCCATCAGCTGATTCACGATTATCAGGCGACGCTTCACTGTCTCCTTTTGCTTTGATTTTTTTTCTTTGCGATTCAGTCTGTTTTGTACTTCAAATAGATTCGTTATTTCTTAGAGCAACATTTAAATATTTAAAATACTTTTTTCAAACTGTACATTGTCGTGAGTTTGTTTTTTAAATTTCGAAAACAAACTATTAAGCGTGCACTGCAATTAACTCAATGTCTGATAAAACAGAAATTGTCCCTATCAACGTGTGCTCGGAAAATTGCAAGAAAGTTAGGCGCAAGTCCTTGCCTAACTATTTTGCAAGCGCGCAGCTCAGGCCGATGAGAGGGCGGCACGAGGTTTAGTAGGATTATTTGGAGGCTCGCCAGGTTTGTCGCTGCTCCTTCGATTGCGTAAGTCCTTGACCCTGAGAGCAACGCGTGCCTGTGTGAGCGCGAGCAGAGGTCGGAGCAAGGAATCTCCAAGGGCAGTCATGGAATGATTTTTTCCAAGGCTGATTTATGCTCTACTGGATTATTCCAAGTGCTGCTCTTGCTCGAATTCCAAAATTTTTTGCACAAAAGAGCTTTTCTTGCTTTAGCATTAAATTTACGTAAATTTCTCTGTTACATCTACTCAGTTTACACTGAAAATCGTCAGTTTTTAACTGCACCCTACATGTCCAGAACTAATTAGCAAATTAAAAACAAAATTATTACAACTTTTTGTACAAGTTGATGCTGCCCTCTATCGCATGTTTCCACATTATACTTTTTAAATTTTCCTACGAATAGTATATTAAAATACAGGAATTTTAAACTAAAAAACTAGATAAAATCACTGTATCCGGCGAGCTTCTGCGAATTCTTCATTCTATTGAACAGTAAAATTTATGTTTATCGCGTGATTTATCACGCGACTTTTCTCGATTAGCCGTTCTCTTTTTCACACTCTATATAGGATATCACTCCTAGACACGTAAAGTTAATGTGATTTTTACAGAAAATTGAGCTTTTTTTAAATTTCTATTGGAATATAACTTTCAAACAGAATTTTATTACAATTTGGATTATTAGTTAAAAAAATGTATTAATCATACTTCCCGATATTATTTGTTCAAAAGTTAAACAGACATCTTTTTAATCGTTGTCGGCATTTCAATGAAAGAGGAATGTATTTCTCGATTAAATACCGTTATCTTTTCTATTTCAAGATTTTATAGTTAAAAGATAAATGCACTAAAAATCTTGCGATACAATGTCTAATCTAAAGTCGATTAAAGTGCGATATCGATAAAAATTCTTATCCTCAACTTCGAAGTACCATCTCTCTAAATTTATATGGGCGCATGAAAAACTAAATGTACAAAAGCATTTAAATCATCTGCCTATTAAAAAAATAATATACCATTTTGAGAAGAAAATTTTATGTCCAAAAAAATCCGAATTAATGAAAAATATATAGAAATGTATTATGTAAAAGAATTGCATTTAATGTTTGGTGCTAAGCGAATTATATCATTATTTTTTTACTCAAAGTTACGAAATGGATATCTAATAAAATCAAGCCAGGTAAGACCATTAGGTAACATACTAGATACAGATTTAAGCTATTTTTGTGTTTCTCACGGAAAGTAGAAAAACCTATCTCGAAACACGTTGTTAATTAGAATGCGATTATCAAGTTTCGATTAGTTTGAAGTCTAGATGTTATCGGGAATAATAACTTTGCGATAAAATCCTTATTATAACTTAACTGAATCTACCGGCGGATTCTAAGATTAAAAAAGGCAAGGCCAATTCGATGCTAATAACAAGATTACATGTACTGCTAAATGCTATAAAACTATAAAATAAAACTGCATACACTACACTTGTTACGCTATAAAATTTTATTAGCAGCAGATACTAAAGTGAAATTCTGTACTTTATAACTGTATTCGCGAGAACATAAATTTCAAGATTATCAATTTATTAAAACTATTTCAATTTGTTAAATTTCCTTTTTCATATTTGTCAATCGAAGAACGATGTATATAATAAAAGCCAAGTTCAGCGTCCATGCAGCGAAATCTTTTCAAAATATGCCGCATTTAAAGCAAGCATAATATTATACTCGGCTAAATTTTCAAGGCTTTCGAAGCTTTCTTCGTTCTTGAATGTCGAGATAAATCGATTAAAAGGGAAAAAGGGTCGGTCGGTAGGCGCGTACAGACTCCTACGTTAAAAGGAATGAGTACTTTTGTCGGGGCATTGAGGCACAAGCGGCTAATAGCTTGTGAATAACGACTATTTAACTGGCTTTGCCGCTGCTGCTGTTGCTGCTGCCGTTGCCTGCTGCTGATTTTCGTATTCAAAATGATATTCTCGCTTTCGTAGCTGTTACCGACGAATTTAGTACATTAATCTCGACATTAATTCATTATGATTTTTACAAAAATTTCACTTTTTTCCTAAAATGAGCTTTCACATTTATTCTGCTTCATAATAAAAACCGCTCCCAAGTCATTGGCAGTTAGCTTCCTCCTAACTAATTTATTGTTCCATTATTATCTCGTTTTTATTATTATTTTATTTTTATATGCTCATTTTAGAATTTAATGAAAAGCTAACAAAATTTAAATATAAATTTTGTTATTGGAATATTTAAAGTCCTAAAAAACAGAATTTTTAAAATTCCTTGCTCAAAGC
>UCOM01003216.1:0-19483 GCA_900474385.1 Ormyrus pomaceus | reverse complement strand
ATTTCTTTCAATGATCAGCCTCTTATTTTTTTCGTCTTTAACTAAACTTTCAAAATTAAAAAGAATTTTTGAAGTTCGTCTACTAGTTTTTGTTTTATAACGATTTTAAGTTACGTATGGTGTCGCGATTATATATATAACATAGTACTGTAATATTTTTATTATTGTTATTATTTTATTATGACTTTTTACATTAGTTTTAGCAATATAGTTTAAGTAAAATACAAAAAAATTACTTTTATGTGACTAACATTAGTTAGAGAAAATTCAATTTAGTTGAAATTTTTATTTAATTTTTTTCAAAACGAAGATAGTGTGAAAATATAACACCAGGTTAAAATCACCTTTTTGCTCTTGAATTGAACACTATTTTTTTATATGACTTGTAGAAAGCTTGATTTAACGCATGCATTTTTATTCAAGCTTGCGTGAAATCGTATTTTGCGTATTGAGCTTCAAAAATTCTGTTTTTTACGACTTGAAATATCCAATAACAAAATTTTTATTATATTTTGTTTGCTGTTCATTAATATTGAATAGTTTGTATAAATCGATTGTTTTTAATGAATCTCGAATGTAATATTGGAACGATAAATTACTTACGAGGAAGCTAAGTGCCAATGAATTGACAGCGGTTTTTTAAGGGGCCAACGGTTGTGGGTTTTGTTGGGAGATGAATTGATTTTACTTTTATTAGGAATATACGTATTAGCCACCCGACAATAATGAAAAATTAAAAAAATTAGTATAATTAATTTATGGAAAGAAATGCGTTATCTCTTCTTATACTATTTCGTTCATTTGAATCTAAGTACTTCAAAAATTATTCCAAATATTTCGCGTTCATTCTCGTTTCCATCTGGCTTCTCCCGGCGAATGAGAGAAAAACAATGCAATCCAAAGTATCGCATTCCAACGTGAGCAGCAACGCATATCCGTGTCGCGCAATCAACTGCGGAGAGAGTAAATTGCTATTCGTATATTAACAATCGTAATTTTCTCCCTTCTCTCCACACATTACAATAGGCCGTAAAAAGTGTCTCAACCCCGCACAGATGTACAAATCGCAGTTTTGCCCGAAAAAACGAAATAGAACCCAGGCAGAGATAACGAGTGCAACCTTGTCGCCCGGCAGATCGGCGATTCTTCCTTTTTTCGCTTTCGCTCTCACGTCACGCCCAGGACGCGTCGCGTGTCGATCGAAGAATGGAGCGGCGGCTCTCGTTGTCGGCCTCTCCTCTCTCTCTCTCTCCAGCGGGAGATTCTCCGTTAAGGTGCTTGCACCACGCTTTTTGCCTCTTTTGCGCCAGCCGGAAAATTGCTTAATAATAGAAGAGCGATGGGGCAGGTCGCGAGCGGAAAGTGGGTCGCGCTTTTTTTCCGCTCCGGTTGACCGTCGTCGATGCGGGATTCGTTTTTAATTCATTTGAGATCGCTGTCGCTTTGGATGATTTTCAGGAAGGATCGTTGAACTGCCGGAAATTCGTTCGGTTTTAGCGCTGCTTCTTTTTCCTGAGGCGGTTTCGAGCAACCTTTTTTAGGCACTCGTTTCGGAGTAGATTTTTGCTTGATTTTAGAATATTGGATAAAACTCGTTCTTGTGATAAAACAATTTTTTGTTTTTCCATCAGATTCATTAAAAGACATTGACTTTTTCTGTCAGAAATCACGCGGCACGTAATATTAAAAAATGTGTATAGATAGAAAATAAACGTGAGGTTTAGGAGGAAACTCAATTCGCTGTGTGATGTGCGCGGCTCTCGGTGAAATCCAAGCTGCGAATTCGAGACGTCAGATGTAAGATTAATATCTACGAGGGTTATCCTAATGAAGTATATGATGAATGATTTACAAGTGTCTTCTGGTGATATTTTTAAACGAAGTTTTTCCTTCTTTGCAATTGAGGATATATTTTTTGCGTACGAAATATTCACACATTTAAAACGCAGAACCATTTATTTTAATCAATTCGGTTGTAAAACTTTTTTTGCATTTTGAAATCCAAATTCGTTTGATTCGATTTGAAAATAATATATTGTACATTCAATATTTTACACTTTGATAATATTGAAAAAAACTTGAATTTCAAGTCTTCTAAATGCACTTGAAAAAAACATATACCACGAATGAGTGTCAATAGAACAAAAGCTTTTAAAATCTTGACTATGCGATTGAAGTCCGCAAAAAAATTAAAAGGATTCCTCTGTAGCTTCAAGCACTTCGACTGAAATGAAGCACTTCAATGAAAAAACTTATCATCAAAATTAAAAACCACCCGAGTAAACCGAATTCAATCAGTGGCAATGAAAACCTACCGATCTCAAATAACTATAACGCCTCCGATTTGAAAAAAAAAAACGAAAAGCAACAACCTCAAATAGGTTATATTAGATTGAAAAAAGCACATCAAGCACCAGGAAACAGCCACTTGCCTCGCCGTTTCTCGCTCAAAGCCTCATCCTCCGCCGTTCTCGGCAACCTTTCTCCGTCCCGCGCCTCGGTCCCGCGAAAAGGGACAGCAGTCGGTGTCGGCGCTGCATAATCCCGCCTGACTAACCAACTAGCCTCGACTCAACCACATGCAGCTGCACCAAGCAGCAGCAGCAGCAGCAGCGGCGGCAGCAACAACGGCCTCGCAGTTTTCTCTGTCTCTCTCTCTCGCTCACTTAGTCGGTAAGAGGCAGCTTTGCCGCGGCTCTAGTAGTAGCTCGCGCTTGAGATTTCATAGCAGCGGCGCTCAGTTGCATCACTGACTGACTGCCGGCTCGTTCGTTTCTCCGCGCGAGTGCAATATAATAACACAGGTCGCGGATCGGGCGTCCTCCTTCCGGCCCGCCATCAGTTGTGCCTGCGAGGAATATCGGTGAATTCGCTCTCCCCTTCCCCCTCCCCCGACGACGCCTTGGCTTCCGGACGGCGAGAGTGAGGTTATATATATGTACAGTGGTGCGAGTCAGCGGAGCGTACATGAGGTTCTTTCTCCCTTTTTATTCCTCGCCGCGACCGCCGCCGCTAACCGTCATAACAATCCCGAAGCCGCTTTGTCCGCCTAACCTATCGGGAGCATATGGGCCGCCAGTTTTTCCGGCCGATTGGTAAAACCGGAGCAACCGAGAGACGGCGAGCGTGAAAGTGAAGAAATTGGCTGTGCCCCCCCGCGCGCGAATGTCGCTCTAGCGCAATAAATCCCCCTGACCAATGTCCAAGCTCGAGAACGAAGTTTTTCACGGATCGATCCAGATCTCCTACTGGGTATATATGTATATTGAATAACACTCACTTTTCTTCATAATTGGGAAAGAGCGCCGCGGAGCGCAGAGCCGAGAGCGGCTGATTGCGCTCGGGAACTTTTACTTTCAGCGCCGGTGACGAGATTCAGACGCGCCGCGAGTCGATTTACCTTCCGCTGCCGTCATCTCGGTCTGCGTTTGAGCAAAAACTTTTTTTACTTTTAAGTTTCGAGAAGTTTGAAAGTACGTCGGTGTGCAATGGAGGCAAAGAGAGTGCAGCTTTGTACGCAGTGAATGTTGCTTCATTTAGGGACGTTTTTTCTGACGGATGCATTCGTTATGAAAATTGGCGCTTCGTCGAGTTTTTATCTCGCATTCCGTTGGATTCTTTAAAACGTTTGATTGATCGTTTATATTAATTTAAATTTATTTCAAAGGTGTACAATTCTTAGCTTGTGCGTCATCATTTAACGATTTCGCAATTATAAAATCTGAAAAAAAATTATGATTCGTTTTAAAAATTGTTGCTTCGTCGATTTATCTCGCATTCCGTTTTATTTCTTTAAAACTATTGCTGGCAAAATTTCTTAAATTGTACGTCCATAATTTAATAATTTTGCAATTATAAAATTAAAAAAAAAAATTATGATCAAGCGACCGATTAATGTTTACATAATGATTTTTTTTATAAATTATTCACTGAATGGAAATTTAAAAATCTTACAATTTAATTTCCTATTTTGCGTTAGGTTTTTGCTGCTTCAAAAACTACTTTGATCTCTAAAACTGCGAAAGTGAAATCCATTTTCTACCGTCTAAGGAATCAATTTTTAAATCTAATTATTTACAATTCAATTAGTACGATAGTTCAGCGATAAAAATTAGCCTTCCTTGTTTCTCTCCATGATTTTGCATCGTAAATACGTTGCTTTTTAGAATGTATATAATGAATTATTATTAGCAACGTTAAATAATGTTTCCCACTTTGAATTAAAAGAGTATACTGAAAAAAAATCACATAAAACAACATCGTGTGATTTTTATTATTTTGCACGAAAAAAATTTCACAAAAAAAATGTACTTTATAATTCCACGTATTTCTTATAATGATAAGGATATGCTACGAATAACAGATTTGATATTTACATAATGCCAGTTTTACGAAATGATTACAAGCAAATTTTCTCTCCTCTGAATGTAAATCGGGTTTTTTGTGCGCCTCAATTGGCGACGCGACGTTTTAAGCTTCGAAAAAATTGCAATAACTTTGTAAAGTAAATTTTATGCCCTCAAAACTCAGCATACCTAATTTCCTGGAAGGCACTCGAGAAGATCCGAAAAACTTTTTCAACTCGAGAAGAAAGTTGAAAAATAAGGTTAAAGTTCGCGAGATAACCTGGATCGACTTTATTTGTCGCAGTCAGGCGATAAATAAGAATAATAACGTGCAAGCATGCTAAACAGGTTATCTCGGCAATATCTTTAGCGTTTTTCTTGACTTTCTTCAACTTAAGGCGGTCAGAGGTTTTTTAAAATTCACGCCTCGATGAGTTCTTAACGATGGCGATTCGAATTATCATTCAAAAGGTTAAATTCCAGGCTCGCATAGTTTTCCCATTAAATGCATGCGTTTCAGTGATTCCAATGAAACGGTACAGTCTGATGCGCCCGATTCCGTACAGAATTATTAATAGATAAGCTTTAAACATCTGCACGAGCAAGGATTATTATTTGATTTGTTCTTTACTAATAAATATTCACCGCAACGTTTTTAAAATTCTCTAAAATACTAAAAAAGCATACAACATCAGCATTAATCGATTCGCGATCTCCCAAAACTCAGAAAGCACATTAAAATAACACATTAATATCCCACGTGGATCACGAACCAAGCTTTTACACCGCAGCCCAAAAGCAAACCGCTTACGCCCCCTCGTTCCTCCCACCATTAATTCGTCTGACTCCCGTTCTTTTTTTCTCCTTCAGCAGGAGAAGTCGCTCGAGGGCAAGGATGCGCCATCGACCAGCGGCCGGCTGATCAGCAACAGCAGCAGCAGCAGCAGCAGCAGCAGCAACAGCGCAGCGGAGGACAAGTCGGCAGCGGGGGCGGATAAGAAGCAGGACCCGCCGCGGCTCGAGGCCGAAGCCATGCCGGAGCCCAAGGAGCTCGCCGAGCGTCAGTTCGACGACGAGGAGCTGACCCTCGACCTCGACCACATACCCGACGAGGTCGTCGAGTACGCCAGGAGGGAGCTCGGCGAGAGCGAGGAGGTCAAGTGCCAGACCATCCACGAGCTCCGGGAGATGATTTACGGTGAGCTCTATATGCTCGTCGAACGAACTTGGATCGTTGTTCGGGGGAACGAGGAGTGAGAAACGAGTAATGAGCGCGTGCGTTTCCTGCGCTGGAGTAGTAGATATACGTTGCTCGACGATTCAATCTTTTGTCGGGTTGATGTTTATTTTTTTATTTCGTTAATGAGGAAAATATTGTTGGGGAGTTTTAATGAGCCGGAGATGTTATATTTAATCTTCTATTGCCATTTGAAAAGTCGGAAATCCAATTGTAGCAGCGGCAAAAGTATAACGGACGCGTATAAAACGCATTTTAAAATACACTTTATTTAAATTTTCAGAAAATAAATTAAATAATTGATGGTTTCAATTCGATCGAAATATCATTTAATGTTTGAAAACGCGAAGCATATGCAAATCCATTAAAACTATAAGAGGATTATAATTTTAATGCGTTATACAAACACAATTTTCAACTGGTAATAATGTGATTGAAGTTGCGTAATTGAACTCGAGCCATACGAGAAGCAGAAAAAAAAAGAAGAATTCCACGGTATAAAGGAACTGGGACACTGGCCTGCTATCATAAGTCATTAAAGATTAATTAAAAGTTAATTATAGCCACAGTATGTCCATACAAGTGAAGCCTATAATTCGCGGAAGGAATCTAATCTCTTTTGTTTGCCGCCCCAATATTAGTGAAATAGGAAACAATGGCGCGTAATTTGACAGAGTAAAGATCTAATTTAATTACGTATTCGCGTCTAAAAATATAAATCAGTTTTTCAGTGGATTATAAAAGCTAATATAAAGACTCGTCTATTTATTAGTTTTTATAATCGAAAAAAATACGTTTAATATTCTGATTGATCGAATTATAAGTAAATTTCACTGCTTATTGAACTTTTAAGCTATTTACCTTGAACATAAAGGGAAAATAAACGCTGTCAAACAAATGTTCATAATTCATTCTTCCATCTGTTTAAAAGTTACATAAGACACGTAACACCGAAAAAAACACACAAACACTGTCCAAATCTGATATTTAGTTCCTTAAAATCATAAATCCGCGTAGTCATCGTAAAATTCACGATGCCAGAAGTGATTGCTGCACTGCAGCTGACAAGGATTCAGTCGTAATTCAGAATTATATCCAGCAGGATGAAAAATATCTACCACCATAACTTCTTTCAAAGACTACCTTAGCAAACATGAGCTTTGTAGAGCGAGAATAATTCTTCGACATTTATGTCACTTTCAAACCCATCCAGACATTCAATTTTGGCCGTAAAGCCGTATAAAGAACGTTAACGAAAATAATCCTAGTTTGAAGGTCGTTTACTTTACTGGCTTTCCGATTGCATTTAGACGCGAACACGAAAGTTCTCAACTCCGAGAAAAGTGAAATAATCGCAATTACTCGTTTGATTCGATTATAAGAACAACCGCCGAATCAAAAACTCGTACCCTTCCATAATCCTCGATCCACATCCTGAAAGCAGAGTGTAAACATAACTCTGAGTACATTTCCAAGCGGCAACCTCGAACGTCATTCCCGTGTATCGATTTCGCCTTAATTATAAAGCAAAAAAGAATCGAGTGGAAAAGTTGCCGTTCCTTTTTTCGGGGACACGTCGAAGACGACGACTCCTCTCCTTTTATCTTCTTTTCTGCACCGCCTCCCTCGGCCCGCGTGCTCTTTCTCCTTTTTGAACGAGCAAGGACATTGACACTTCTCGCGCGCGGCGCACACACACACACACACACACACAGACCGATCGAGCGGCTTAGGAAACCACTTGTTTCGCAATCTTGCGCCGCGAGGCTTAACTCGTTTAACTAAAACTGATTGTGCCTTTTTCCTCATCGAGCGCCGAGCAGCCGAGCGCCAATTGAATCATGGAGAAACGCTCGCTCTCCGGGTTTCCGATGCCTTCGATCGCGAGAAAGTGGATGTATATGCTGTTTTATTGGCTGGCTGTTCTTCGGGATTTTCTTAGATTTCTGAATCGATTATTGGATCTTGAATCGGCCTCGTTGATGGCCTGATTTTTTGGATCATAAACGTTGAAAACAAAAATGTGAATAGTTTACGTGCAAATGCGGGTATCATTTGAGCTGGTATCGGATCCTAATCATCGACCGGCTCTTCGGCTTCCTTATGGTTTAGATGATTGCATATATATTATACATGTTTATTTAGGCTTATCATGATATTTAAATGTTCCTGCTTATCTTCTTCGCGTTCATCAAAAAACGCTTTTAAGCGGATTTCATTATAAAAGCTTTAGTGTAATGGTTTTTGAATCTTGATTTTTTCAAGTGGAGGATCGAATATGTTCTGCAATTTAAAAAAAAATTTTGAATAAAATGACATAAATCTTAAGACTTTATCGTTTCAGAAATGCCTTATTTTATGTTTAATTCTCGTTAAATCATTAAAAAATAGGTTAATGCAAGCCTGAACAGTTTTAAACACTTGAGAGCTCATTTTCATATTAAAAGATATTTTGAAAGCAGCTTTAAACGACAATGCCACTGTTTCGTCCTTTGAATCCTTGACCCTGACTTTATTTCGCTCTGAATAATTCAATAATTTTCGATTCACTCCCATCGTCGAAACGAAGTAACCCGCGCAGCTGATCATAAAAGCTCAATCGCTAAAACGAATTCCTTTTTATTGCAGAGCGAGGAGAATGCATGCCGCATCGAATGGACGACGATTACCTCCTGAGATTCCTCCGGGCCCGCAATTTCAATGTCAATCGAGCTCATCGATTGGTAAGGAAATTATGAATCTAGCTTTATTATTAAACGCAATTTGCAAAACTTGCAAAAAAAAGGACAGTGACGAGCAGAAGTTTTTTAGACCTGTCCTAGTTGGAATAGAAGGTTATCTACTTGTTTAGTTAAAATTAGAATTGCCAGTTTGTTGAAGTTTGTTCTCTAACGAAACCACAAAAGATTGTTAAAATTAATAAAATTTAATTTATACAAACTTTTTTTTTTCAAATGCACTTTGAATTGTGCAATTTGAATTGATGAATTGTACGCTTTGAAAAGGTAATATTTATAGTTTTGAACTGCTACTCCCTTAACTAGTAGATTGTCTGCGTAAAAATTGTATTTACTTACATAGTATAATTTATAATCAAAGTATGCACATAAATCACCGGTTTCTACTTCAACAGAATTTGAATTTACGGCGTAAACTCAATTATGCATAATAGTGCAATGAGGTACCGAAACAATATTATTATATTAACATGGGAATCGCGTTTGACGCAAAAAAGTAGAACGAGAAATTTTAGAATTTAACCATAAATTTTTATAATTAATTCAGGTATAAATATACACAGATAAATTAAATTAATTACCGTTGAACACTTTCGTTATACGAGATTAAATTACGCTCTTCTTCAAGCAAGCTTCATTATACGTTAGAACTTTTTTGTCCCGTTAAGAATATAAAAATTATCACAGCCATTAATTAATTAACTAACTTTATTTAAAAAATTTCAACTATAATTAACTCTTCAAATTCAGTTCACCGATGCACTAAGCAATTATAAACCAAAATAAATTACCTGCCAAACTGTAAATAAGGCCAATCCGTTTCTCGAATCGAATGAAAGAACTGCTCAGTCTCTCGAAGCCCGGGAAGGAAACCTGCCCGACGAACCCGCTAAAATCACGTGTCGCGAGCCTCCTCGGCACGCATCGAACGGGGATAAAAAAAAAGAATGCCTGTAAATCAAAGCGTAGACACTCAGCTCGGCTATCGAGTAACCGAGCCGCGAGATCGCAAGAAAAGTCCGCAGTCGCGGCTGCGGCATTGTGTCAAGGTGAGGCACCGGCCGTTCCAGCGACCGCATCGGGAGAGAGAGAGAGAGAGAGAGAGGGACGCGGTAATCCGATCGGCTGCGTATTTCAGCCCCGCGCCGTTCGGCAATCCGTCATGCGTGCCTGTCGGTGGCGGCGGCGGTCGGCAGGCTGCGCCGCGTCGCGCGTCGATTCATTGCGGGCCGATGGGCGCGGGATTGGGGGAGCTGTTTCGTGGGTTGTTTGAGAATTTGGGGGTAGAGGTGGGACACAACTTAAAATATATTCTCTAATTAGAACGATAGTTTCTCCTCATATTCAAGGCAACGTGGGAGTGAGATGATTAAATAAATGATAATATTGGTCTTCGTTGTCAATGATTTTATTAAACTGCCGACGTTTCGACAATTTACTAGTCCTTTTCGAAGCAAACATTATTTTGACAATGGCCAATCGTCAAATTTACAATAAGATTGCATACAATAATAATGATATTCTAATACAGAAAAGGACTATTATTGCATAATCGAATCATTGACAGTAGGTACCAGTACTTCCATTCACTCAATCTTTTGAGAATTTTCGAAGTTTACACAAAACTTTCCGACTCGTTATCCTGTCACTTTCAATTCAGACAAATTTCCGTATTTAAAAAAAACCCCTATAAAAATCCAGCCTCTCTTCGTCACCCGGCCTCCGTCGTCTCCGCCGCGTCTCTTCCGCTTCCCGAGCTGCTCGACATCGCCGACGCGGAAGCGCGTCAAAGGGCGTTCATTGATCCTGCGGCGAGGGGCGCTGCCGGCGCGTAATTCGCGCGCGGCGCACCCCCCCGCGGCGCGACACGCTCCGCCGGAATTAATTAGAATCGCCGACCGATGCGAATGTAATAGCGGGAGCGGGTGGGAGGGTCGGTCCGCTTTTGAGGAAAGGCTGGATTCGCTGTCGGTGGAGATGGTCGAGCGGCTCGGAAAATTGAGGGTGCACGGATCGATAAAAATGGGCGACAGATGATTTTATAGTAGAGCTTTAATTAGATTCCAATTTGAAATGGTTTGTAATAAAGTTCCCCTGGTGGAAACGTTAAGCAGTTTTTGGCCAATTCTTAGCTCGTTTCGTGGTTGAAAACGACAGATTTCTATTATTTTTTGTCATTATCAAATAATTAAAAATATTTCAGTGTAATGATATTTTATCTTTTAAAATGATTTTCCAATTGTTTTTATTTAATTTAAGCATCGATTTTAGCTAAAAAAGGCTCCATTTAAAATACATGACAACCAGCCCAACTGGTTAATTTTCTACCAGGGTACGGACTCAATTCAGGAAGTTGATTAGGTCCATCACAATTTGTACAGAAGGCATTTCGAGATGTTGGAAAATAAATTGAAATTTATTTTTATCGATCGGACTCAAATAACAATATTCATTTTACCTGTTGCCTAGAATATAGTAAACTACTTTTTTACGTTCATATCTACAAGATAACAAATCTCCAAAAGAATGTCAGATCTCATTTTCAAGCAAATTCCCCTTTGAAAATCTTGCACCCGAGCGAATAAAAGAACTCGTTCGAGCCGACAGATGACGAAATGAGCTTTTCATTATCGGGACGACGAATTTCCCAACAATCCAGGTCGCGCGGACAAATGATATCCGATCAGGAAATGTGCACGCATGCGCGATTAGACGAGCGCCGACAAAAGCGTCATTGAGAATCCATCACGCGATACTACGCCGCAACGCGTTATGACACTGTTGATTGGGCAATTAGCGCTCGACGGCGGCGTCTTCTTGCTATAACGTGTCTCGGGGATCGGTTGTGGTCCAAATGTAGTTTTTAGGATGGGATTTTCTTTTTTAAATAATTAAGTATTGGATGATTTTACGTGTAAGTAATCAAATTAAACTTTATGTAGTATTGTAAATCTTATTTTTCGAAAATTAGTTATATAACAAGTTGTTGTAAAACTTTATGTATCTTTGATTTTTTCCAAAAATTCTATTTATATACGAAATATATCATTTCTAACAATATTCTTTGACTATAAATAATTTTTTTCGCGGATTGATATCTTCTAATGAATCAAAACCATAGCCAAAACCATATAAATTAGAACATTATATCTGTATTTTAGATAAATGGGTTAACCTGCAGACCGATACATCGCATTATTCGCGCATTATTATCCAAAATTAATCGAGAACCCGATTACACAACGAGCCAAATAATCCATCCCGAAAGCCTCAATATTAATACGACAATAGCTCATTAAGTCAGGCAGAATCGCGTCTCTCGAGCTCGTTAAAGGCGTTCTATTAAACTCGTTTTAGATCCCAATGAAAGCCCTCGAAACGCAAATTCGAGCCGAGAGCCGAGCTCGACTCCTGATTTCCAGCTCGAGGCGAGCAGCGAAGCCGATAATTTATTCGCGAAAAGATAGGCGGAGAGACGCACCGAAGGGCCGAGCCCGACCTACTTTCGGACTCGAGTCGGTGTTCGCTTCTCGGTGCGGCTTCGAATATTGCCTCTGCTTTCGCGTAAACAATCGACCGGCCAAATTGCGAACCTGTGTACTTCTCGGCTCTTAATTTTCTGCTTTCCTGTAGTTAGGTATCACCGCTGGAAAGGGCCGCTCTTTTCTCCCTTCGACGGAGGCCGGAGAGGAGCTTCTATTAAAGCCGAGGTTATAACGCGATGTAAGCCGTTTGCTGGTATTTTGCGAAGATTAGGAAGAGCGTATATTGTGCATAGGAGATTTCTAAATTTAGCCCTCGTAATCAATAAAACTTTACGAAGTGACCCGAGATTGTTTATTTAGACGAGGAAAGTCTTGACGAATGGAGATTTAAAAATGCAGGATGTTAAATAAGAAGGCGAGAGATTTTAATTTTATGAAAATGGAACAGACCGTAAAGGGAGAGTGCTTTATTTTGTAAGGGTGAAAAATGCCCTAGAACTTGTAAAAAATTCAGTAGATTAGGACCTTTCTTATCCGGACCATATAAAACTTGTTCCCTTTAAAAATTGCAAGTTTTTATCCCCCCCTATAAAAAGATTTAAATTCGATAATTTTTTATAAGGGTCAGCTTATAAATACATAAAATTTATAGCAGCTCCTAATTGAACTACAAAATGGATGTAACAAAATCAATAATTTCAGTAAATCGAAAAGTGATAGAACTTTTTAGATTTAGGTCGAAATTATTCAAGCTTTAATACTGTCTTATCCCACTCGAGATCTATCTGACGTTTCTACAGATGTACTATCTGTTAAATTCATAACTTTAAAGCTCTACGTTTTACTCTTCTTACTCTCCATTTCTTTTGATGCACTCCAACACCTTTTCACTTTTACTTCAATTAAACCATTTCTAAGGTCTGTCGGTCAGTATTATTTCCCCTCAATCAGCACCAACGTAGAGCCCAAAAACAAACTCGACTAACTTAAACAGAAATAAGCAAACATCCTCTCGTGGGCCAACTAATGCAAACCTGCCGTTTCTTCCCCGTGCAGATCGTGCGTTACTACACGTTTAAGGAGGAACATCCGGAGATCCACCAGGACGTGAATCCCGTCGAGATGAGGCACATCGGCGACGACGACATAATGACGGTGCCGGCTTACCGGACCCCCTGCGGCCGGCGCATGATGATCTACCGCATGGGCAATTGGGACCCGCGCAAGTACTCCGTCGAGGAGATATTCAAGGCCACCGTCATCATACTCGAGCTCGGGCTCCTGGAGCCGCGGGCCCAGATTCTGGGCGGCATCGTCGTCTTCGATCTCGAGGGGATCACCATGAGTCACGCCTGGACGATAACACCGCAGGTGAGCCCTCTTCTAACAAAGCCGGTTGTACAGAATTTTTTACGTGTTGGTGGATCTTAATCAACCCTGTTTCGTCGTTAATTGAATTAGCCTGCGCTAATTTCACTTTTTAATTAGCTTTGAATTTTATTCACTGCTCAATATTAACTTTTACTTTGGAATTAGATGTTATTAAAATTAAAAAATTCCTCGGAAGCTAATTAACAGTAAAATCAACCTAATCTTACACGAGCTACTTCCTGCTCAAGCCCTCAATCTCAAATAAATCTCCAGGTAGCAAGCATGGTCCTGTCCCTGATGGTCTCGGCCTTCCCCATGACGACCCACGAGATCCACATCCTCCACCAGTCCTGGATCTTCGACACGATGTTCGCGGTCTTCAAGCCGCTGATCGACTCGCGGATGAACGCCAAGATCTTCTTCCACGGCTCGGACATGGAGAGCCTCCACAGGCACATCCCCCCTGAGTACCTGCCCAAGAAGTACGGAGGGCTGCGCGAGGAGCTGCCCTATTACAGGTGGATCGAGTCCCTCGGCAAGGCTCCCCGAGTCGTCAAGGAGATGAAGAGCCTCGGATACGTCATCCCGGACGAGGTCTGCAAGCAGGCCGAAGAGGTCAAGGACGAGTGATCGTTTATTTTCTTTTTTTTTCCATGAATTTGTCAGATCGGTTTGGAGAGTTGTGGCGGGTTTGGAAAGGAGACTGTGGAAATAAAAATTGTAGTAGATCAATTTCGGAAGATTCATTTCTTATTGCTCGGAGACTTTTTGGGAATGTGATACGATTTTGAGCCTATTTAGGCGCCGATAAAATTGACGTTTTGACCGAAGGAGATGATTTTTAAAGGTGAATTTCTATATTTTTAATTGAAAAAGAAATCATATTCGATGGGTTGAGATAATGTAAAAGTAAATAAAAAATATTTTTGACGGCGCATACAGTTAGTAGTAAGATTTAAACGAGTAAGTGAACAATATTTTTGTAAGAAAATCTGGCCGTACAGCTATGACCGATTACTTACATTTTTAATATTTTTATGCTACTGACAACCTATTTTTGTACTCTTACTAAACCACTACCTTATTAACAAGTTCTAATGAAATTAATTAATCGAAGTTACGTTATAACTTGAAATTCTAGTCTAAAGCTCACAGAAATTAGAAATAAATATTCAGTAACTATTTGAACAATAAATGAATTAACGTTTAATTAATTTCAATTCATTTAACAATATGCTTTTATAATCTTAAGTTGTAAAATTATTACTTATGCATTTCCAAATGCAAAAGTTATTCATGAGTTAGAAAATAAGTCCTCTCTTATGTACACCGGTCATTGAAAATAACTTTTTCTTGTATATTAGTTTATAAATGGAAGCTGTGTTTATAAAAAAATTTGTATATTGTCAAGAATAAATCATATAAAATTTGTAGCCTCGAGTTTTACTTCAGTACCTAAATTCCAAAGTACCGCACAATCCTTCAAAAAATTCGCACGTATTGCTACATCTTGA
Organism: Ormyrus pomaceus; assembly: GCA_900474385.1. Lineage (NCBI taxonomy): Eukaryota > Metazoa > Arthropoda > Insecta > Hymenoptera > Ormyridae > Ormyrus > Ormyrus pomaceus. The sequence continues at coordinate 4,792 of UCOM01003216.1, read as the reverse complement.
CGTCTCGTAATTTATCGTTATTACAAAACAATAAACAGACCTCTCAGAATAAAAGATTTACGCATTTAATATCCGCATATAAGCTTCGCAATAAAAGCACTGTGTTATTGCGGATGGCTATCTTTAGTCAATTTATGTACAACCCATGAATCAATAAAACACGACTGTTACGCATCTAAAATTGATCATTTCAGTTGAAATTGGGGTGTGCCTGACGCTTTGTGTCGGGAGCTTCTCCCTCGGATCGCATAATAACAATGTGGAAACGGCAGCGCTCGACCCAAATCTAATTTTTTAGACATATATTAATATATTTTATTGATTTCCTTTTGCTTTTAGAGTAGACGTACGACTTCATTTTCTTTTTTTTTTCATTTTTTTTTCTTTGCCACATGAAATGACATAATTTTCTGATAAATCGAAACTTGTGTAAAATTGACATTCGATGTTTTATTTTTTGGGCTTATCTATTTCTGCGCGTATATATTTACATGGTGCTTGAAACATTTTTTTGCCTTAGCATTGTGCAATCAAACTTATTACTGTATTTAAATTAATAAACGGGAGTTTTTAAAGTTAAAAATCATCATTTCTATCTAGAAATTCTAATCGCAGACAAACGTATAAAGTTATTTTTTAGATTGCGATGAGTTGCATAAACACATAATGTGTGTTATTCAGTTTATTATTCGAAGAACTAATTGTGCCTTTATTCTCACTATTGTACTACAATTAAATCTCCCGCATACCACAAAGTATATATCAGTCAACGAACAGCAGGAACACCTTATTTATATATTCTCCCAAAACATAAATTCCCAAACAAGCTTCCCACCCTCCAAAAACAAAGGACCCCCAAAGCAGAACGCACCCTAAAACAGAGGACAGGAGCGAGTCAGCAGGCTTCGGCGCCTACTCCGGCCGAAAGAAACGACAAACCAGCCGGAGCAGTTTATCGCGTCCGATAATTGACTATCGGAAAACGTTCTGTCACCAAGTCCAATCGCAGCCCCTCCCCACCCCGGAACTGGCGGTCGATGCGTACACCTCTCGAATACATTTGACGCTTCTCGCGCGTCACGCTGCCAGAGGAATGGCAATAATTGTGTCGAAAATGCGGCTGGAGGTTCCTGCTGATAGGGGGTGTTGGCGATGCGATTGTGTAACGCGCCGGTACTGTTTTAGAAATTCCGCTCTGTAGTCAGCTTTGTAAGGAGCTTTGTAAAGCAGGCCAACGCCCAGATTGCATGAAAAGTAAACATTACATTCCGTAGATTTAGGCTTTCAATATAAAATAAAGTAAAATTTCTAGAGCCCGACAAAAGTCATTTACCAAATGATTAAATTACGTGTAAATTACATATATGCGGTCCGATATTGTTAAAAATGTTCAGAATACTCAGCAATACAGTGGCGCAAAAGTTCAAAGAGAATCTATACTTCCGAGCGCAGCGCTTGTAATGAGAAATGCATCTCACACCTTCCGAACTCGATACACGTCCCTTTATCTCTTTTTCAGGCCCTCCCCCTTTCTCGCGGATGCGCAATATTTGTTTTGCGAAATTTTATCGCTCCCGCCGAGAGGCTTTTGTGGGAAAAGTGATAGAATGTCGGCGAAGAATAGGAGAAATTTATTGCGCCATTGAAAATCTATCTACACTTTCGAAAACCTTTTGCCGTTATTCAAATTCCTTCCGTGCAACGAATTTTTACATTTAAATATATTCCCTTTCCGCGTGACGTAAAGCACTTTTTATAATCATTAAAGAGGCTACCGTCTAAATGTTTACGGCATATACTTTCACGAAACAAAGGAAATTCAGCATTCAATTATAAAGTTGCTAATGAAACAGCAGCGGAGAAAAAAAAGTATAGCCAAGAGCAAGGACGGGGGCGATATTGTAGCGAAAAAGATTCAAGTTGGGGTAGTTAGCGTTTAAATCCGTTTTCTCCCCACCGCCGCTCCTGAATGGACGTCGATAACACGAGGTAGCTTAAAGAGGCTCCTTTATGATCAAAGGAAGCAACCAGCTTTTGTACCAAGATTATAATAATGAGATGGAACGAACGAGATCAGTCTTTATTCCAAGATGGTGAGCTCAAAAATTGGAGTAAGAAGTCGGGTTTAATTGAGTTTCGCTGGTAAGCCGGGGTGCATTTTTATATACCGCTTTGCTCGTATTAAATTTCTAGAAAATTATTTATATACTTCGTAAATACAATGTCACTTTTACATTGTGCTCAGAGAATATTTAAAATTAAAAGCAAAGAAAATCAGTCAATGTTTATTGAGGCCGACAGCATAATGCTCTTTAAAGCTAAAAATATCTGTTAAAACGTGTAAACATTGGATACGTCCATCCTAAGCAAATTTCGCAAATCCCAATGCGATTAGGCGATTAGAGGACAATACAAATACTTCCTGGGCGCGGTAAGGCGGAATAAAATGTTTAACAGTGTCACCTTTCTTTGCACAAGGAAAGTATCTTGACTCCGTTCCTCCCCAGCTTATAATTTGAATAAATTCCGCCTGTCAAGAGTGTATTACAAAGCAGCCAGTCGACACTTATTTGATGCGACGTTTAAAGCTGCGGACTTTAATGAAAATTTTGAAATGCTTATATAAAAAACGTTCGCCTTCAGTTATCAAGAAAAATGCAATTACCAGAGAGTTACCCTGGTAATACTCGGAGAAACAATTCTTTTGAGACAAAAGAATTTTTCTTTATAACAAATCCTTTCAAAGCAGATAGAATTCATGATTGCATTTGAAATGATTTTGCAAAGGAAGAAAGGGTTTTAAATAAACTTTGAACATTATCGTAAGAAAGTTTTCTCAGGATAACTTTGTTCTGCAACAAAAATACATTCTATAATGAAAATTTTTCGTTTGATAAAGAATTTCTTTTTACGTATCATTTCGTCCAAATATAAACGCATATCTCGAACCTCAAAAATATTTGATCAAAACGTCTCTTAACCGAATAATCAAGCAGCAAAAATACAGAGCCGAACAAAGCGAGTTGCCGCGCTTTTAAAAAAAAAAGCTCGCCATCCAAACGTATCAACGCTCCTTTCATTTTCCCCTCCTGCGGCTTCGCAAAGAGAGAAAAACTCGAGAACGCAATTAGCAAACCCTCATCGGCCGGCCGTTTGAAGCTTTAACTTCGATTAAGCAGCGGCTATTTCCTCGTGTAAACAAAACTGGAGGCGAAATTGTTCCTGCACGCTGCGAGAGCGATCGATTCCCCAGCTGAATTCCACGGGCAAACACAACTTCGAGTCGTGCAAGCCAGAAACCGAGGGGTGGGGGAAAAAAGCCCCGTTTGCCTTGATTATCGGAACATATGGCGCGCTTTTTGCAGAAAAACCGCCGACTGATACGGCGGCTTTATCGCGACAAGAAAGCGGAGAGCGGTCTTGAAGGGTTGTCGAGTGATCGAAAACTAGAAAATTTGATTTACTGACAGAGATTGCGCTCGAAAGTTTCGATGGATTATGGGAATAGTTTTAAAGTAAGAATTCTGTGCTTTATCTGCAATTGGATTCTTTTGTACTTATGATTTAGGTATAAGCGAGGTATTTATTGCTAGCTAGTCTAAAATAACACGTCTTATAAAGCCTCTCCTTTAAATTACTTGTAAAAAAGATTATTAAATAAATAATATATTCATGTCATTTTTATGATAATACATTCTATTCTTTGTCAAAAAAAGCCAAGATTTGATTCTTTTGGACCTTTTGCTGAAGAAAAATAGCCATTTTAAGATATTCTTTGATATGACTCACAGGTTCAACAAATTGATGGATTTTGAGTCTCCGTATCTTAAAATTTTGTATTTTATGTCATTTTGGTCTGAAAAAATTAATTAATTAGGCAGTTTTTTCCAATTTATTGAATTTTAAAAGTACTAAGTCAAAAAAATTGTATACGTATAACTCTTCAGACCAAAATGACATAAAATACAAAAGTTTAAGATACGGAGACTCAAAATCCATCAATTTGTTTAACCTGTGTCGGAAAATAACCTGTGCACCTGTACATATTCATATTCATTCTATGTCCGGCACTCGTTATGGTAGACACTCGTATCTACTATTTTCCTCGCGGTGCTCGGAGCCGGTAAAACTGTGCGAACTTAGAGTGTGTGTGTGTTTCATCAGGTTTTCTAAATAGACTTGATTTTGGAACTATGTGTGTGAATATCTTCTCCCGTTGTCTCTCTTCTAATTTTCAAGAGCTTGCAACCGGCTTTTCTGCGTGCTAGCATTTTTTTCGCCCGCGCGTTCGCATGACGGCCGGGGAAAACGACGGTCGAAGAGTGATTGTTTACAAACGGGTATGTTTATGTGTTGAATTTAAGATAGTGTATAGCTAAGTTTAAAATTTCAAACTAGGTCTTTCTTTTAAATGGAGGCGTATTTGTCGCTTCACTATTTTCAAATTATGTCCACCGGGTACTAGGTCCTCGACCGGAAAAGGTTTGGTGGCAAAAATGCCGCACTATCACCCCCACAAATAGAATCAAACCAACTGTTACTAATTCAAATAAAACGCTGAATTTTCCGAGTCCAGCTAAATTCCCACTGGAAGTAGGATTTTCTCTCAGAAATTTTTTAGGAAACCCCAGTTCTTCAAATAAAAGCAATTTGCCCGTTTCGATTTTTATTTATTTATTTATTAACCAGAAATGATACAATAAAAATTGATACATAATGCAGCTAACATCAGTATATACAGTAAATATATTCGATATAGCATAGCATTCTATAGAGGAGCATATAGCTCCTG